>CAWVNO010002560.1:0-160000 GCA_963930645.1 Salticus scenicus | reverse complement strand
AAAATAAATTTTTATTATTGGTATAGAATGAATAAAATAATGAAAAAAGGATGATTCAGTCAAAAAAAAAAAAAAAAAAAAAAAAGCTTCACAATTACAACACTGCATTAAAAAAAAAAAAAAAAAACTGTAATTTGAAAAATAAATAAAATTTGTCTAAAGGGTAAATTAAAAGAGCAGATGTAATTCTATGTAAGGACTACCAATTGGCAATTTAGTAGTCTTCTTTCTCGGCCACCATGATAAAGACCAAATTATGGTCAAAACATTTAGCTAAATTAGAGGAAAACATTAAAAAAAAATGGATTGCAATAAATATAATATTGTTAAAAATAATTAATAATTTACAAACTGTAAAAAATAATAATACTTTTCTATTATTGGGATAGAATTCAGATAGAGTAAAAAAAAAAAAAAAAAAAAAAAAAAAAGACAAATAAACTAGCGACGATTTTGATGAATTTGTGCCAAAGTTAATTTTCATAGATAACTTAATTAAACTTACATTTTATTACTCAAATTCCATAATTGTGATAAAATAAGTTAAATTTTAAATAATTTATTATTATTATTATTATTACTACTACTACTACTGACTACTACTGACTACCACTGACTACTACTCCAGTGGCGGCTCGTGCAATTCCTTTTCAGGGGGGCTGCATCACTGCATATCTAAGTACAATTTGAGAAAAAAGCAAAAGTGATTTTCTGTTGAATCTTTGAATCTATTTTAATCGGGGAATTGAGATTTTATATGCACATACTGAGCACAAAGCAAAGTAATACAGGATACAGTATAGATTAAAATTTTTATATTATTGGACAGTCATTAAAAAAAAGAAAAAAAAAAAAAAAAAATCTGAAGATTTTGTTAACTTTATTTATTAATGATAACCAATTTTCTGCATGAAAATATTTTTTATCTGCATGCTATCATTTTCTCTAAGAAGGTATGAAGTATACATATATAATTGTAAATCAACTTTCACACATTAAAAAGATACACGCAATGATTTATATAAAAATAATAATAAATAGTTTGATTAGATACTTATGCATATCTGTATATTTCTTGCGATAATAATAGCAAATAATTTGAATCTGTAGTCCATGATGATAAGGAATTTCTTTTTGTATATTTCTAAAAGAATTATAAGTCCTGTGCTCATCAAAACTATACAAATTGTGCGACGACTACCTATAACCTAATAAATTTTTAACTCAATCGGATAAAACATTTAGGCGCTACAGCACTTGAAAAATTTATTTAATAATCAAAATCATATGGTTCATTTATTTATTTATTTTGTGTCCTTGTAAAAGAAGTCCTACATTCATTAAATTGTGTACAGTTCGTATGACAGTGACCTTTAACATATCTACCAACTTTCAGCTCAATCGAACTAAGCTTTTAGATGTTAACGTGTGCATTCACATTCACACACTTACTCACACTATACATATAACACTATAAAAATAGTAAAAATGAACCCAGGAGACCTTGAAGCGTAGAAATATACCAAAATCTCATAGTCGATTTTTTTTCATGATTACAAAACTTTTGTTACATAATGTGTATGTTTGGAAAGTAAAAAGAAAAGAAATGTATTTCACGCAGTTTACTATGCAAAGTATTTGAAACAAAGATTAACTAATAAATCATCTAAAAAACAAAGAAGACAATGCAAATAAATGTACACAAAGAAAAAATCTGCTAAATTCAAAATTTTAGAACAGTGACTATTTCAAAGACAATATCTTCAAAGTTTTCCTTTGGAAGCAAAAAGCATATGAACGATAACCAAAAAAGTAAAAAGAGGACCTGTATAAAATGAAACGATTTGAAAATTTTATTTGAATATTTGGAATTATAAACCAAAGTCTGTAAGAAAAGAAAGAAGAAAAAAACATACACAACACAAATAAATTATATATATATATATATATATATATATATATATATATAAATCTTTACTTAATATATTATTCACGCGAGAATTATGAAATAATGATTATTTTCTCTTTCTTCATCATTTTATCCATGGGGAATTCCTTTCGGCGTGTGAATTTTACAGTAATGTTTATTAAATGAATATATTCAAAATATTAGATAGATATAAATCTTAGAATATCTATCCTATTTCTTTTAGATAGGAAAAATAGCATCATTGCCAATTGCTGTAGACCATTTTGTATGTTGTATAAGAAATAGTCTATTACAGAATTTAACAGTTTAGGAATACACAGCAAGGAAAAGTCTAAATAAAAAATTGTACATTAGAAATTATATAAATTAAAACGAGACATTACTATAATTACGTTAAATTAAAAAACCTTCAAACTTGCCTCATTGCCGGCCGTAAATTTTTTGTCTGGACGTCCAAGCCTCTTCAGAGGCTTCATCTGTGGTGAAGTTCGGTTGATACTGATGTCTGTGGGCGGTTCTCTCCATGAGATGTCTCCACGCTTCATTTGGGGCCATTGCGTCGCTGTCATTGCACACATTAGGGTTGGTAGTTATTTCTATGGATTCGCGGAACATTGCGTAATGATAGTTATTATAGTCGGCTAATTTTTTAGTTTCGTTAAAAGTTAATTTCAATATTTTCACTGTTATATGTTTTTGCGAGTGCGGTGTTTACTTTGCCAGTTTTAATGTCGTGTTTGTGCTCATTAATTCGGGTTTTAATTTTTCTTTTAGTGACTCCGATGTATGAACCTGTATTTTTATTTTGATTAATGAAAGGTATTTTATAGATTCCAGCAGTTTCAAGTGGTGAAATTGAATCTTTATCGTTGAGTATTAATTGAAATATGTTTCTATTAGGTTTTATGGGGATATTGATACTGTATTTATTAGCTGAACTTTTAATTTTATTAGCGGCTCCCCGATCATATGGGATTGAAGAGGTAAATTTAGAGGTTTTTTTTTGAAAATTTGGAATGTCATTTAGGTTTTTTAATCTGTTTTTAACTAGTTTGTTGATGATTTTATTAGGGTATCCCGCTTTTTTAAAGACCACCAAATTAATTTCCTTGATGTCCGAATTATCCGTACAGAATACAAAATTAAAACCACTGTGTACCGAAAATCCACAAATAGCAATGAAATTATACACTACAAAAGCAAAACGCCTTTCCGATATAAAATTAACGCTATTCGGTCATATATTAATCATGCCATTCTAATCTGTGAGGAAACTTAAACCATGAAATAAATATTATCAAAGAATTTACTAAAAAAGCGGGATACCCTAATAAAATCATCAACAAACTAGTTAAAAACAGATTAAAAAACCTAAATGACATTCCAAATTTTCAAAAACCCCCCTCTAAATTTACCTCTTCAATCCCATATGATCGGGGAGCCGCTAATAAAATTAAAAGTTCAGCTAATAAATACGGTATCAATATCCCCATAAAACCTAATAGAAACATATTTCAATTAATACGTAACGATAAAGATCCAATTTCACCACTTGAAACTGCCGGAATCTATAAAATACCTTTCATTAATCAAAATAAAAATACAGGTTCATACATTGGAGTCACTAAAAGAAAAACATATAACAGTGTAAACATATAAACCGCACTCGCAAAAACATATAACAGTGCAAACATATAAACCGCACTCGCAAAAACATATAACAGTGAAAATATTGAAATTAACTTTAACGAAACTAAAAAATTAGCCGACTATAATAACTATCATTACGCAATGTTCCGCGAATCCATAGAAATAACTACCAACCCTAATGTGTGCAATGACAGCGACGCAATGGCCCCAAATGAAGCGTGGAGACATCTCATGGAGAGAACCGCCCACAGACATCAGTATCAACCGAACTTCACAACAGATGAAGCCGCGGCGAAAAATTTACGGCTGGCAATGAGGCAAGTTTGAAGGTTTTTTTAATTTAACGTAAAAATTGTACTCCAGTATTATATTAAATTATATTTAAGATATGTATTTAAAAATTATCTTTTCTTAAAAAATAAATAAATAAAATAGAATAAAATATTGATTATTTTTAAAATTTTAAATCTTTGGAAAGATTAATCTTTATAATAAATGATTTTGTCTAGCAACTATTGTCATAATCTAAAATATTTAATGTCACTTTCTTTTAGCATAAGCCATCCTTTGAAATATTAATTGAAAGAATTAACATTGATGTAAAACATACACATTACATAGATTATGAAATACTTGCCAACATTACGAACATTTTAAGTTATTTTTAAAATGCAAACTTTACACACACGATACAGTATAGTAAAATTTTATTTTGATACAAAATCTCTTATTACAAATAAAAATCAATTTCCAAAATTTATTGCATATAGTCAGTAACGTAACAATATCTTCTGTATTGCTATGCATTAAAAAAATATCTACAAATGTTAAAACACTATTTCCTTTAAATATATTTTAAAAGACTTCAATAGTACATATCAGTTTAATTTGGTTTGAAATATTATCACAAAACTAAAACCACACATAGTCAAGCCAGTATTACATTCTGCATGCTTTGTGCGTTCTTGTAAAAATTAAGTGTAAATGAAAAATACAACATTTTTCAAATGGATAACTTACTTATGCTTTAGAATAATTTATATAAATTTCCTAGATTCTGAAGTAGAATAACACTGCTAAAATGTATTTAGATTAATTTTCTTGCGTAATGTGTAAGAATTTTTTGCGCATTCCTCTAAATGAATAATAAACGAAACATACCTCCATTTTCAATAGGAAAAATGGTGTGGTCATTTTAAATAAGATTTTAAAATTCTGAAATTTCCAAGCATATTTATGAAAATTCTCACTCAAATAGAAAAACACACGAAAAGATGTTATAAGTGCTCTTTAACTTCATAGTAGGAAAATGTCAGAAATTAAAAATTTAGTAATCTTGTGTTTTTAAGAAAGGTTCGACAGCTAATATTTCTCATAAAAAAAAAAAGAAAAAAAGTCATTGAAGTAAAAGTGAAAATTAATAATAATAACCTTATCAACAAAGCAATTAAACACTTTATAAATTTTAAATACTATATTTAATAAAAAGCAAGATTTGTGATTCTATCTATTCAATGTTTCTGCAATTGAGAAAGCAAAAAACCGGAAAACCGTGTGAAATTTCCATGTAAAATAAAATAAAAATCTGTTGGAAAACATAAATAAAAATTACTTTTTTTTCCCTCATATAATCGTGATTAGCCTTTATGTTAAATTTTCTACCTCTCATGCATAAATAATCTTCAAACAGCGATTATCAGCTCAAAAACTGTGAAGAAAAACCGTAGATTTCAAAGGAAAATCGTTTTTTTTTCAGCATTACCAAAATTCCTAATCTGGGAAGCTGCATGAACGAGCAGCCCCTTTATGAACATTGGAGACACTATTACACTTAAAACTGGTTAATTTTTCTCAACTTTTTGATAATTTTTCATGATAGCGAAGTAATCTGCTCTTCTATATGCATGATGCTATACCGGGTGATTCAAAATAGATGTTACAGCAATTATCTCGTAAACTAAGAAAGATAGAAACATACATCCAATTACAAAATTAGAGCAAATTAAGAGTAGATTTCAGATATGGCATTTCTTTTGTCAAAGGGGCTGTATACATATTAAATACGAAATTTAATTTTTATACGGCCCCTCCTATCATGTGACTTATATTTAGAAAAATATTCCCCTCGCTCTAACAAGCAAAATAAAAAAAAAAATCATTTATCTAAGTCAAAATCTCGCCGAGTTATTGCAATTTGAAAATGATGACTTACACCACTTTTTCTTCAATTTTGGCATCTATTTTTCGACGCCAAGTGGCTCACTTTAGGGGGTTATCTATGAAATGAGAAAAAATATAAAAAGATCCTTTATTTTAAAATAGCAATTAAAATCGTTCAAACACGTGAAATCAACAGTTTTAAGAATTTAATGCAAATTTACATAATTTCGTATTGTTAAAAAATTTATAGTTAAATTTCTTAGGGGTCACCTGCAAATTAAAACACGTTAAGAGAGGGAAAAAACTAAACGACTAGCAAAACCGTGTGAAATTTTCGCGCTTTATTTTTACCACTTTCCATCATGGTTGATAAATTTAATGACCTCGGCTCTTTAACAATTCCAGCAAGATTGAAAAGTGTTAATGACTTCGATCTGTCTGTCTGTCCATCCGTCTTTCTGTGTGTCTGCGCTCTAACTCCCGTGAATATTCATAGAATTTTCTGAAACTGATATATGTTATTTGAGTTCACTATCGGATGTTCCTTATTGAAAATGGAGTGAATACCTCTGCTAGGTTGTGCACAGGGACACCCGAAAGTATTCCAAAGCATTGTGTTCTATGAGAGGTATTTTTATAAACCATATTTTAATTCCTTTAATTTATGCATATATTAATAAAATTGAAATACATTATTATAGTTTTATATCGGATATTTTGTATAGAAAATGGAGTAAACACCATCACTGGTTTGTATACAGGGACACCCGAAAATATTCCTAAGCATTGCGTTCTATGTGAAGATATTTCTATAAACCAAAATTTAATTACTTTGCATAAATCTTAATGAAATTGAAATATGTTATTCATATGCACAAAAGAATGCTTTCTATACTGTACAGTACGATTAGCATTAGATTTACAGGGCACACAAAAATATTCAGTTACGTTAAGGGTTATTGGACATTTGCTGGAATTGCATTTTCGTTTACATTAAACATTTTCGAACAATTTTTAACTGTGAATAAGATTTCAATTTGCATTTTTTTTTTCTTTTTTTTTTTTTTGTCCATCTGTCCGTCTGCCCGCCCCCAGCGTCTGTATTTCAGAAATGATATATGTTATTCAGGTTTACTATATGATATTCCCTATTTAAAATGGCATTAATTAATTCTCTACAATTGGTTTATGTACAGGAAGGCACAAAAAATGCCAATGTATTGGGTTTTGGGACAGATATTCTTATAAATTACATTTAAATAACTTTATACTGTAAAATTCATAAGGATATTCATATTTATTGTTAATATTCTAAAATAATGTTTTGTATAGAATATGATATGGTATAGATGTATAATTCTATGTCAGGAGGGGTTACCGCCCTTCTCAACCCCCGTTTAATTATAGTGCCTAAACTTATCAAAACAAAAATCAAGTCTGTTATCAATTTCCTTGAAACTTGCAAACTTTCATCAACTTTTCAAGTGGCAACTAGATATGAAATCCAAAATACCAAATTCGCATTTCCTGTAGTTATTACTTACTCATACCCATAAGGTAGAGAAAGTATTGTTTTTGGGCCAAATTTTTGAAAGTGAATTTTTATTATATTTAAACGTTTTGAGGTCCCCTGAATATGAAAATCGTGTTTTTAGCGGTTGGTCTGTGTGTGTGTGTTTTTTATCAGTTTATCTAAAGAACAAATAGCAGCAGATATTCCAAACTTGGTATTCTAAATATGTATCACATAGGGATGTTACACTAAGCTTTTCATTGAGATGAAGCAAACGGTTCGTGTAGAGGGACACTCAAGAAAATTCAAATACATTACGTCTATTGGGAAAATTGCAGGTAAGTAGAGTTGAACACCTATAGTCTGCACTAACCAAATAAAATGAATATATATTTTTTATATGCATAAAAACATGCCTCATGTAGAATATAGCAGGGAAATCATTCACTATTCATTTACGGGGCTACACAAAATAACTAGATTATAATGTGACAATAGCTGAAAATTGATGGAAGTGCATTTTAGGTTGTGCCGTATATTATTACTATAGGTTTATATTTAGGTGCACTTTGTGGTTTGTACATATTCTTCAAAAGATATACAGGGTTGCAAATACTTAAGCTATAATATTCTTTTTTATTGTTACTGAAAGTGCTTTACTATAATATTTTACCATGTCCAGGAAAGCTGCTCAGGAACGGAAATGAATTCCTCATAGACATATAATAAATAATGTATGTTTTTAAGCTAAATATGCATTGCTTCTGTTTTGTGTATTTATACGTTTTAAGGTTTCCTCATTACCAAAGCCAAGTTTTTTAAAGTTTGATTATTGCCTGCGTCGAATAATTTCAGGAGATTCCCCCCCTCACACAGAACTAATTATCATATAAAACTCTTCCGAAGCCTAATTTGAATTATTTTAACATAGGTTTACATAACAGTACACTTTATGTTACTTCTTAATTTCCAATCTGTATTTATGGTATTAAATTTTAGGGTAAGAGAAATTCGTGTGAGTGGAACACCAGATTATTTGTTGTTAAATTATGCTGATAATTCATATATATACAGAGCAACGAATAAAAATTTACCTTTCGTATTCAGGAGGCCTCAAAATGTGATATTATACAGAAAAAAAAAATTGCTCTCCAAAAGCTACTTTGTTTACAGTATAGATATGAGAAATTAATTTTGCGTTCTGCGTCAGCAGTGTTCTTCAAAAAAAAAAAAAAAAAGAAAAAAAAATGGAGAAAACACTTACACCAATTACATTTAATAATAATAATAATAATAATAAAGTTACCTTAATTTTGGGTACCCCTGTATATTGTCTATAAACTATATACACATGACTTTGTGTACGTAAATTTAGTGTTATATGTAAAACAAGTAACACAAAATGAAATGCATTTCCAGCATTTCCCAACTATATCTCCAATATATCGAAATACTCTGGGTAACCCTGTAAATGAATGATGAATGGTTGCTACACCAGAATCTACATAAAACATGCTTTTATGCATATAAAAAAATTGTTCTTTTCATTTTGTTTAAGGCAGTCTATACATGTTACACTGTACATATGAGAAATTTTGCTCACAGACGTAATCTGTTTGAATTCTTTTGGATGACCCTGTAAACAAACAATTGTCTGATCGTAACGAATACTTTAGTGTAGCACTGCAATATGATACGGATTTAGAATATCGAATTTGGATTTTCTGATACTATTTGTTCTTGAGATATTCTAATAACATACGGACACACACACACACAGAGAGAGAGACCGAGACCAACCGCTAAAAACATGATTTTTGAATTCAGAGGATCTGAAAACGTGCAAATATAACAAAAGCTAATTTTCGGAAATTTGACTCAAAAACAATTCTTTCTCTACACCGTGTATATGAGTAACAGAATGTATAAAGAAAGAAAAATGAATTTGAAAATTCCCTTTTAGTACATAAATTATTCATAAATTTTATTTGTTAAATTATCAATGAGTATTCTCTTGTGTATTCACTAGGAGAAAGACAGACATTACAGGTTAAAATAACCATCTTTCCCTGAATGATTTCTTTTTCTTTTTTTCCCCCCCAAACGCTGATCAACGTGTGCCTTATTACAAAAGCAATAGTAACTACAATTTCTCACTTTTGATACAACCCCTTAAGACTTGGTGAAAAATGCTAGAATTTTCAAATTGCAATAACTCAGCGAGATTTTGACTTAGAAAGATGATTTGTTTTTTTATTTTGATTGTTAGAGCGAGGAGAATATTTTTCTAAATATAAGTCATATGATAGGAGGGGCCGTATAAAAATTAAATTTCGTATTTAATATGTATACAGCCCCTTGTACAAAAGAATGCCATATCTGAAATCTACTCTTAATTTGCACCAATTTTGTAATTGAAAGTTTGTTTCTATCTTTCTTAGTTTACGAAATAATCGCTGTAACATCTATTTTGAATCACCCGGTATAAATATAATAATATTTATTTTCAAAATATTTCATAAGTTGATAAAACAAATGACTTTGAATATTTCTGCGGAGGCTGCAGCTTTGCAGCTCCTGCCAAGAGCCGTCACTGACTATATCTCAACACTTAGCCATTCTTTCTGATTTGGCAAATATGACAAGTATGAAAAAGGGCTCATTTGAAAATATCAACCATGGGTGGATGAAGATTGACAAGTAAATAAATAATAGTTAGTAAAAACCAGTAATAGCTGAAAACAAACATATAAAAGGTTTAAAAAAAAAAAAAAAAAAAAAGAAAGAAAGAAAATTTAAACTTTACCTTATCATACATTCTATTCAATATACGAGGAACACAGGGTATAACAGTTGGCTTTAATGTCCTAAAATCTTCACTCAAATTTCTAATATCACCTTGAAAAAATCCAATTTGTCCTCCTTTCATATATATACCCACCTGAAAAATTTTATTAAAATGGATTCCAGAAACCATTTTACATACTTCATTTTATATTCATGGCAGATAACATTTTCAAATTAAACTATGTTTTTGAATATAATTATATATAATCTGATTCTTCTTTTTATATTGCCATAAAAATGTTTATCTAACAAGAAATGAAAACTAAAAAAATCAGTAATTTTAAATCTATATTTAAATTAAAATAAAGCAAAACCGTTTTTATATGGGGAAAAAATTGACTATTTTTTTATACTGTACCTGTATCATATATAATGATTTTTGTAAGCTTTATTCATAACTACACAGGCACATATCCAAGTTTTTATTTCTGTTGCCATATAAAAATAGAATTTCTTAAAAGAGCCTGGATTCAGAAGCAAGGGATTAATCTATACATACAATGGTTATTCTTTAATAATGCGACACAACTTAGGACAATAGTAGAATATTTTACATTTTTGTAAAACAGCTTTTATCCTGTAAAGAATCTTTCAATACAACAATCATTAATATTTTTGCCTTTCAGTATATACGTTTTCTTCACACATTATTTCTGTACTACTACAAGAACTTTTGTATGCAGTTATCAGTATGATTATTTTCTAGCATCCTGATAAAAGGCACAAAGAGCAAATTTTGGACTAAAACAATTTTACTTTAATTCATATCATGATAGAAGTGTAAGCTTAGCAGTCTATTTAAACTTCAAAGCATATTCATAGACTCCCCCCCCCCCTACACCAAGGAAAAGTCTAATGAGCAGAGTTTCCTTCTTGCAGCCCAGTTTGAGAAATTGTCTACAGAAAAGTGCTAGTCACAAAAAGCAGAACATGATAAAAGATGGAGTATTAAAATATATATGTTATCTATTATATAATCAAATTTTATTGCAAAATGTTTAAGATTTAAGCAACAAAATAAAAAGAATATCCTTGTTTTACAATTAGTTATAAAAAATTTTGTTTTATTAAAGTACTATAATGTATATCTTACAAGAAATATTTAACACAGGGTTTTTCATATTGAATGGAACAAAAAGAAAGCATACCTGTGAAAGCTGTAATTACTTTATTTTGATAAATCAAATGCATTGTGAAACTATAGTTATCCAAGTTTCTATAGAGGCTCTATGTGCACCCCTCTGGTGACACAGCAAATACCGGCAATGTGGTACTTCAGTTTCTGCCATATTAGTGATAAATATCCAATGATTTGAGGACTTCAGTTATCTGTTGTGTTAGTTGCTGTAAGTCCTCTGGGTAAATAGAGGCATGAACACTTTGAGGGGTGAAACTACCTAACATGCAAAAACCCTGAAAACTACTACTTGCATACAGATTGGGGAGACTTATTAATGATATATCCTTTAATAAGTGATACTTTGAGAGTTAATTATTTATAAAGCAAATTATGCATTCAAAATGAGCAATTTCTATCAAAACAAAATAATTTAACATACAATTCAGAAACAGCAATATTTTCAAAAACCCTGAATTCAAGATATCCCCTGAAATGTTTCACTCCAGCACTTTGTCTTTAAGATAAACCCATAGGAAAAAGTCATAAGGGGTTAGATCAGGGAATCTCGGTATCCAACAAAGCAATGGCATATTGTTTGATCCTGCACTACCAATCCATCCATTTCTATGCAACTGGTGGTGTTATTTTGATTAACAGCGTCTCTAGTGGTGATTTCATAACAAGGAGATTTTTTTGTTGTCAGAAAAAACTTGTACAAATGTAGTTTCAGAATTAATTTGTTTCAGCTAAATAAATCAAGCACATAATTTGTACTACACTATCATTTTTGTCCATTCAATATGAAACACCCTGTAGCATAGAAATATAAAAAATCTGAGATTTTCAACTTTAACAATTTTATTTGAGATCTGAATACATAAATAGAAAACTAACAAAGCATTAATGCATTATTTAATTATCTTGATAATAATTATCCATAACTTAGTTTAAAAAAAAAAAAAAAAAAGTTACATATTTCAGCTTATTTTCTAAAATTAAATAAATGAAGAAATAAGTAAAAAATAATAATATTTATTTTTATTTTATTTTTACAACTTACTTGGCAGCAGCGCTCAAACATATGGGCTAGTGGCAAAAATGAAAGCATTGTATCACTACTGCCAGGAGCCGTATCTCCCTAAAATAAAGCAATAGCACATTAAATAAAATGCAACTTCTTAATAATTTACACAAGTAGCTTTCTCGAGAAATGTACTTTTGTACATAAAAAAAATTGTACAAGAACTGCTGATCTAAAAATATAAATTTATATTTTCAATTTAACATAAAATGTGATTATACAAAATCATCTTATTATAGTAAGTTTAACCCCTTCCACTCCAGGGACGTACGTGCGTACGTCCTAGTGTTAATGGCCATTAATACCATGGACGTACGTGCATACGTCCAAAGAAAGTATACGATACTATTTCAAAATTATAATCTGGTATTTCAGACATTTACACTACAGCTAGCCTGGATCGGAAGGGGTTAAGTATCAGAATCAACAACACTGTTATGCTTTATTTTATGTAACATTTCATATTTAAAATAAAAAACTGAATAGCATCATCAATCCAATCCACACCTCATGAGTTGCTGCTTTGATTGCAGCACTCATGCCTACTTTGTTTGCCTGACGAAGGGTAGTGTGTTTTTCAACGCAAAACAAATGTTGTAAGTTTATTGCATTTTATGGTGTTTATAGAAAGTTTTGTACTTATTACTTTAAAACACTAGTTCTAGGGTGCTTTCTTATTACAGTGGTTGTGTTCTCTAGCCTAGTTAAGCCTTTTCTTTCTTTCTTTCTTAACCTTCTGTAGAAGTGGTTTTCTTGCTGCCACACAGCCCTTTAAGCCAGCAACTTTGAGGCATCGTTTTATTGTAGATATTTTTATGCTTGTTTCTCTTGTTTCCACCAATTCAGCATAAGTTTGATGGGCTGTTTTGAACTTATTTCCTTTGTATATCACTCTAAACTTATCTTCCTTTTCTGAATTTTTTCCAGGTTGCGAGACAAGAGCGTCAAAAACACTCAAGCAGGTATCAAACATTCTCCAAACCAGGTATCAAAGAACCATCCAAACAAGCAGTGCTTCTTAAGAATGTACTTTACCCTACCAACAGGAGCTTTCTGCAAATGCGCAATACTTCGCAAGCTATGAAATTTAGTAAATACAGTTTTATATATTGAAATAGCAATTTATTATTTTAGTTAAATCTTTCTTCTGTGTTTCTTATTTCTTACAATATGCAAGCAATAAAAAAGTATCCATATTCTTTCCCTATAATTGTTTTTATTAAAATCAAACAAACTTTAACCTTCTTTCTTACGAATATTTACATTTTTCTTATAATAAAATAAACATTTGTAATCTTTTATAAATAGGTTTATTTCATATTTATAAAATGGGCATTCTTTAAATTTTTATTCTAGAAATATATTTAAGTTTCTTAATGATATTCGTGGTCCGCAGGATTTTAAATTATGAATTTGGTAGTTCGTGGGGTTTTAAATTGTGAATTTAGTGGTCCATGGAATCGAAAAGGTTGGCGACCGCTGCCCTAGAAAATACAAAAAGAATAGGATGCATATTACAGAATAACGACATTTTTGCCCAAAAATGCAAATTATTTTATAAAAAGGGCACTTTCATAGAGAATACTATATTAAAATGTAATGTTTGTTTCAAAACACTTTCTACTCAGTGATACATATGTAGCAGTAAAGGTTATTTTACTTTAGTATACTACATCTTAACATAACTAAATACTGATTAATTAAATAATGAAATGAATCCATTTGATATACAAATATGAGACGAGATTAGCATCCAATGGATTCAGAAAAAATGTCCCTTTCATTTGGTACCTTATTTGTAGCGAAATTTTGATTAGATTTTTTAAAACTAATTAAAATGTGAAAATAATAACCTGGTAAAAGCTTTAAATGTAGACATTTAAAATTTTAATTGAACTAAAAAAAAAAAAAAAAAAAAAAAATTACGTTTTTTTTTTCTTTTTCCAAACATAAAATGAAATATGCTTTCGTGCGAAAAATAAAAAATGATAAAATATTTTACTCATGCACATGAAAAAACGAAAATAGAAAATGGGGTAAAAAAACAATTTAGATAAAGTTGCATGAGAGTTTCAAAAATTAATGGAAATATAAATGAACGTTAAATAAATAAAATAGTCGTCTGCTCAATTTTGTGATAGTGAAAAACAAAGAACTGAATTCAGAAAATATGGAAAGGAAAGGAAAACAAAAAGAAAAGAAACAAACAAAAAATAATAACATAAACCAACGTGAAACCAAAGCGGGCTTTAAAGCAATTTCATGATTTCTTTAAATTTTATTTTTGTTTGTAAAGCGATATAGAAAAGAGTTTCCTTTAAATATAGTGACCAGCAAAGCAAGAAAAACCTCCGTTGATTCACTACCTTCATTGATTTCATGAATTAAAAAATGGCTTTGTTAACAACTTTGATCTATTGGCATGCAGGCAGCACCAGGCCAAGTTTTGTACATTTCGAGTTTCATTTTGAAATTTTTCCCGCATTCGGAATTCGGTTCGTTCATGAACCAGGGCTTTGCTAGTTGATAATAAATACCTACATTGATTTTTTCTATGGGAATAGAATACTATTTATATTTTTATAATTTAAGTAAAATGATTTATAGTGTGGATATTGTGCATATATATATATACACACACACACACATACACATAATAAAATACAAATGTTGTACAATAATGTATGAATACATAATAAAAATCATTAAAATCAAATAAATCTTGATTTAAATAAAAAAAAAATCGATTTTTTTTTTTTTTTTAATAAAAGAAATCAACAACCCTGATACTAGCACTGTCAGACAAGGTAACTTAATGAAATTGGGAAAGAGGTATGCACTATGCATACCAGAGTTTTGAGAAATAAGAAGGCTCTACTAGAAGGCTCTTGCTAGAAGGCACATGCTGGAAAAGGCTGTAGCCAGAAAAAAAAAAAAAAAAAAAAAAAAAAAAAAAATCGGAGAGGTTCAAGCTTTAGTACACAATGTTAAGTGTTAAAAATGAAGTTTAACACAAAAAATTTTAACAAATCTACAAAATGATGAATAAAGATGTTAGAACCCTCAATTATGTGAAACAGCTGCATATATATATATATATATATATATATATATATATATATATATAATAAAATTTAATTAATATGAATGAAATATATATTATATATATACTAACCAATTGCAACATGACAGCACTGACATTTGCAATAATGCTGGCATGAGTTAACATAACTCCTTTGGGGCTTCCAGTTGTACCACTAGTATAACAAATTGTTGCTAGAGATTCTGGTTTAGGAGGCTATTAAAAAGAAAGACAATAACATTTATTTAAAAAAAAAAGAACATAAAATATATTGATTGCATTAGTAAAAGTAAAATCAACTTTACAGTTCTTTCTCAAAATTGAAAATTCTTACTTGCAGTTAATTGTTGTTTCCCATGTACTTAATGCATTAAAAAGATTTATTTTATGTAACAAAGAATGCACAGTAATAAAATGTTATCTATATACTATACATAATAAACTAAATATACTAAACATAAATGCTGAAGTATCAACAAGATTTTTTTTCCCCTCATTCATCACTATTTGATAAAAATTAAACAGAAAATTGTACAATTTTCTGTTTTTGAGGCCAGTTAGGAAGTAAAAAATAAGCTGTTATATAAGAATATGGGGATGGAGGGCAGAGCATGTAAAAGATAGCATATTGAAGTTTGCAATGCAGACACTTAAACAGTAACAGGTCTGTGGACAATTGGTATATGCTAAACTCATGGTTTCATCTAGTCAATTGATTATCTTCAAGTATTTCATTAAACATCTTTTTCCAAGATGCCTGAAAATATCCAACGTCAATTAAAGCAAGTTTAAAATTCTTCTTTTTAGACTACTTAAATCGAGAGAAACAGTAAAATCATTTATTGGCTAAATTTGATAAACACTTTAATAGATATCTTACGCAAGACAAATTTGCTCATTATATGAGCTATTCACAGGACAAATTGATTAACACCATAAAACAGAAAATGAATAAATATAGTGAAAATTTCACAACATCAATTTACTTTTTGTTTAATGGAGTTAATTGATTTGTCCTATGACTGGTCCATATAACAAAAATATATCAATATTTAATAACTAAAAAACTTTTTCATAAGAAATATATATTTCTTCTGCCATTTATAAACAAGGTTGTATAAGCCAATGTAACATAATACAATAATGTCGACCCCCCCCCCCCCTTCCTTCCAAAACAGGGTTTTATTTATTTATTTATTTTACAAGTTCCAAAAACATATTAATATAAAAATGTTGGAATTGAAAATCTGTAGAGAAAAAAATTAGAATTCCCACAAAAAATAATATAAAATTAAATTAAATTAAATTAAAATAAATAAATAGAAATGCCTTATTTGGGAGAATCTATGGCAGAAATATTACTGCATTTAAAAAATTCTTTCTGTTTAGCAATTGCTTTATATGGCAGACAATTACTAATCAGATAATAAAGAATGGATTTATGACTTAAAATTTTATAATTAATAAATTAACTTTTAAAAATGTCATGAAGTTATTTATAAAAAACTGATTTGTGAATAACGCTATTAACAACTTGATGACTTACAATGCTACTAAAAGCAATACAGAGCTGCCAACCTCATTACTAAAAATTTAAGAGCAAGAAACTTAAAAAATTGAAGCAAAGAAGAAAAAAAAAATGGAGCAACTATTATGATACGAAAATTTTAAATAAAATTCCCATATATAATTTACATTTACATGTTTGAACCCAGATTTCTTTAAAAAATGAAACTATCAAATAATGATCAAATAAACAGCAATAAAAAATTTAATATATATATATATACAGTTGAAGATCTTTAATCAGCACACCTTGGTTCTAGAACTTGTGTGGATTATACATTTTTGCAAATTATAGATCAATGATGCCATTTCCTCGCTATATAAATTAGTATAAGGCACATAAAACAATAAACTTTATTTAATGAAGATAGAATTAGAATTGTTTGTTTTTATATAATGTAATGAAGGTAAATACTAATAAATATATAAAACAATAAAATTTATTTAATGAAGTAGAAGCAATGTATAATTTAAACCCTTGAATGAGTAGTTCATTTTTAAAAAAAAGTACTCGTACTTCTGGACTGTGATTAACAGGATGCAGCCAGATACTTGCAATGTGAGTAGTTTGATGCACTTTTTAATGACTGCATTGCAGATCTTATCTTCAAAACAAATGCTGGTATAAATTTTTCCTTAAATAGTTTTGCGTATTTTTGAAATACCACCCTAAAAAGAACAGTTACACTAATGGTCCTTAAACATCTGTGAAAATACACAATCCCACCAACGCATATGCTATTTTTTGCCAACCAATGAGCAATGCTGTTACTGGCAGGAGTTAAAAAACTGCACTTGCATGTGTTTTATTTGATCAGTAATTGAATATTATTCAGACAATATTCAGATTCACTGAAAAAGTATAAGTCAACAAAAGTATATATATTTCCTTTTAAAATTAATTATGTATATCTAAATTAAGTTTTACACTCATTTTTTTTTTTTTTTTTTTTTTTTTTTTCATTTTAGTATGTGAATTAACATCATATTTTCTCATATACATCCAAAATATTGGATTTTCGTTACTCCAAAATCTTTTGTTTACATTTGCAAAGTGAGTGTGGATTATAGACAATTGCGAATTATGGGTATGCAGATTATAGATCCTCAACTGTGTGTATATATATATATATAATAAAGATGATCTATTAAGCATAGTAGAAGCCATATATATATATTTACCTGAGGCAAGTTCTAAGATAATTGTACTCAAAACGTTTTTCTAAAATTAGTTTCAAGATCTTCTTTCCAGGCATTTTTTCTTTTACAATGTGTTATTTATATTGTTTATAAGTTATTACAAATTTTATTGTAATATATTATAATTCTGACTCATGCAACAAAGATTTGTCTTTGTAGATCTCTATATATAATAAATGGCTCAGAGATTTTTGAGTCTGTTTGTCTGTGTGTGGACGCAAGTTGCCACCAGCTTTTCATACTTTAGTTAATTTTTAAAAATCTAATTGTCTTATCGATAAGTTAATTAAACCGTTGGATTCAGAAAAAATGCCCTTTCATTTGGTACCTTATTTGTAATGAAATTTGGATTAGATTTTTTGAAATTAATTAAAATGTGAAAATAATAAGCTGGTAAAAGCTTTAAAAATGGACATTTAAATTTTTAATTGTTGCCAAAAAGAACTAATCTTTTTTTTTTTTCAACATAAAATGAAATATGCTTTCACGTGAAAAAAAAAAATATATATATCTGTATATATATATAAATTACGTGTCACGATGTTTGTCCGGGGTAAACTCCTAAACTAAGGAACCGATTTTAATGAAATTTTGCACACTGTGTGCAGTTTGGTCCAACTTGAGAGATAGGATAGTTTTTATCTCAATTTATTGTCACAATATTGTTTTATTGCAATTATTTGTTAATTATAGACCTTTATTAAAGTTGCTCCAAAATATCTGTGAGTTCCATTAATTTAATTGTTGCCAAAAAAAAAAAAAAAAAAAAAAAAAACGAGTTTATTTTCTTTCGACATAAAAATAAATACATTTAATCAAACGTGAACGTTAAAAAATTATAAAAAGTTAAATTATGCATCTCACGAAAATTGACGTCATAATCAATTTAAAGATTTTATACACATTGATAAAGTGCTAATGTAGTTCTATCATAGATATAGTAATATATATAGATCTCTCATCCCCATGTTATCGTACAAAGATTTTTGATGCCGAAAAAAAAAAAATAAATAAATAAAAGTTTTGGAAACAGCCATTAAGTGGTATTGAAAAAAAAAAAAAGAAAGAAAGAAAGAAATATGAATTTGAAACTGTATCTGGAGTCTTCCATTCCCCTTTAGCAAATAAATTATTCATAAATTTTATTTGCTAAAATATTAGTATGTATTCCCGTGTGTATTCACTCGGGGAAAGACGGCCATATTTTGGTAAAAACGTCGTCTTTTCCCAAATGAAAAGGAATAACTTTTTTCTCCCCAATGATTACTCTATTCTATATATGCTATACTATATCTATGAGTTCTATACGCAAGCGAAGTGTGACTCACTGACCGTCTGTGCAGCCAAGAAAAAGATTTCCTATGTTAATTGCCCACTGGATTTTTTGTAAGAAATTATTAAAAGTCGAGGAAATTTATTTCCCGATTTTAATCCTTATATTTGGGTATAGATATGTATTAGTTATCGCGGGTGTTAGATTGAATTATTTTGCTGTCAAATTGACAAAATTTTAATTTTAAATTTCAAAACTCTGTCGCCCTTGGCTTTTATTATTATTATTATTATTATTTGGCGATCAAAAGCGTAACACGAAAATATACATGCCAGATGTATGCATTGTACGAAATGTAATATGTATTATTCATTGTACGTATGTATGACATGTAATATGTATTGTACGAAATATTGTTTCATATTATTCATTACTCTTTTAATATAAGTTGTTAAAATAACCATGATTTTTGAAAGGAATTAAATATTTTCGCCAGATAATTTGGCGATATTCTTTTTTTTTTCGCCAAGGATGACAGAAATGAAATCTATTCCGCTGCAAAATATTAGTATCTTACATCAGATATTTTATTTAGACATTTGAAAACAAATTTGACTTCAAACTATGATAGAATATTTATCATTTTCCTTTTAATTAGTATATTATTAGTATATTAAAATTTAAAAGCATGGTATATAAAAAGTTTTTTTTTTTTTTTTTTAATCTTATAATTATTCTTATCTTAATCCTCAATGTTTCCCATCTTTATTAACTTGAATTTACTATTAAAATTTTAACATACTCAAAAACTTCTCATCACTTCGTTAAAATACACTAAACTTTTCCAAAATCTTTTTCTATTTAAAATGATACATGTATTTACTTTAAATGTCCAATATTTCATAAGATTTCCAATTTTAAAGTTTTAAAATATTTATCAAATTTACTTATTTTTCTGGTTTAGCCTTATTGTTTTCCTTTTTATAACTACAGCTGTTGCCCTCTTTAAAATATTTAAAATGATGAGGTCATTTTACAGTAAAATTATCCATTATAGCATATATTATATTTCACTCCTCCATAAAAATTGATTTTAAAATCGTCTGTTTCTTTTATACTTTTATTTTAATAGAATTTTAATAGAATTTAATTTATATATTAGTCATTTTAGCAATTTTATCCAAAGTAGCATTAGAAATAATATATATCACTTCTCCATTAAAATTTATAGGACCCTACAATAAAATTAATTTGTGCTTAATATCAACACTACGAAAATTTTTATCAATCGCTTCCAAATTTTGACCTAAGTTTCAAATCTCAACCCTGTGGGTTTTTACATCGGCTACAACGTTTTCGTCTTTGTTCGTAAATAATAATTTGACTGTACTAAATAGTTTACAGCCGTATAATTCAACGTATAACTTAGTCACAGCAACGCGTGGCCGGGTCTGCTAGTATATATATATATTAAATATTAAATCTGCTCCTGCACATGAAAAAATTAAAATATGAAAATGGAGTAAAAAAAAAAAAAATAATAATAATAATAATAATAATAATACACCTCAATTTTAGATTTTTTTCCCCTTTTGTTTAAATAGTATGTTTTTGGCACGGATGAATCGCGTTTGGCACAAAAGCTAATTCAGCATTACATTAAAGAGCTTTACTTATTGATAATCCTGGAAAATTTTTAAAATTTTGAAGCTGAAATAGATCGGACATTTTTCGCCAAGGACTCCACTTTCGTAAAAGCCACTTTAAGCCAAGTAGCACATAAAAAATATAAATAAATTATAAAATATTGAAAAAAAGAAAAGAAAGGAAATGAAAACAAAAAGAAAAGAAAGAAACAAAAAAAAAAAAAAAGAAAAATAATAATAATAACATAAATTATGTATTTTTGTCTAAAGTGACGATAAAAATTCAAAAGTCGCCAAGGGGAGCTACATTATGGTTGTACCATGATCAGGTTTACATATTTCATTATTTTTCTATATACCAACTACTATTAACTAACTCAGCTACTATTATAACCACAAAAATTGTCTCATGCGATAGACGAAGCCGATCATAGCACATTGTAATATTATATTTGGTGTGAAATTGTTGTCATTTTATGGTTGATCGAATAAATCAAATAAATATAGAAAATTACATGAAAGAAAATATTATGTACACTACGTATAGTGCTGTTCATATGTAACTGGGATTCAAATATAAAATGGCTACTTCAATTTTTTTCGATACTGTCCGTTTCGAAACTGTCATCTGATAAGCACCCAAATGGAAGCCCACTGGTAAGCTTTTGTCACAGGCAATAGGGACAGACACCTGAGACTCTGCAAATGAGTGAGAATACTTTTGAGAATACTTTTTAAATTTATAAAATCATCCCGTTCCCACATAATAAGAGGCATATTAAACACTCGATGATAGCTTTAATGCCCCAACCCACCCATTCCAACTCTTTAATGTCTTTTTCTAGTCAATTTTGTCCTTTTAATCCTTCTGATGTTAGCTGTTTCTTTTTCTTTTTTAAACACACTTAACATTGATTTTTTTTCGTTTTCAACCTATACTTTTTCTATGGATTTTTAGCTTTTTTCCCCTCAATTTCTATTTTCTAAAGTGCGCCAGGTTACCCTCACTTTACCTCCCATCTCTCCCACTTCATAAAAAGCAGAGTTATTCAGGATCAGAGAGGGAAAAAAATTATACATCTGCAAAAACGGAAGTGATATTTCTGAATTTTTTTGCATTTTTATTCAGCAGAAAGAATGAATTCAGAAAATGTATATAAAGAAAAAGAAAATAAAATGAGATAAAACAGAAATGACAGAAATAAAAAAGAAAATAAATAAATGTCAAGTTTGAAGGATCTGAGTTTTGCGATAATTTTCAAATTAACAGAGCACACTGATGAAAATCAGAGTACTTGGCAATTACGACAATAGCAAAACATTTTTAATTAATTTTAACCACAGAATTTTTTCAGTTCACTTTAAAAGAAAATGACAGAAAAATTGAGCGAAATATGGAAAAACCGCATACTTACAATTATTTTCTGTGGATTAGCCTTTCCAATTTCCTAAAAGAAGAATGTTGTTATTATAAATCAAGTCAATATTAATTCAAATACATTTAAATAATCATCTTTTTAAATTAATTTTTCTAAATTAAAAATAAATATTTTTTTACTATTTGATAATTATAAAATTTAGATATACATCTTTTACAAATGATTTAATTTCTATAAATACACAAAACATAAACCTATGAACAGTTCTTAAAATGTGGAATTATTAAACATTAACTATGAGGCATTAAATAGACAATAAGACTTCTTCACACACCATAAATTGTAAGCCAGCACAACCGGTTTCGAAAGGACGTAGCCTTCCTTCATCAGGTGCATCATTGAGTCTTGCTTTTGTCTCCAAGGCAGTAGCACATGTTTTTTTTTGCACCTGATGAAGGAAGGCTATGTCCTTTCGAAACCCATTGTGCTGGCTTAAAATTTATAGTGTGTGAAGAAGTCTTATTGTCTATTTATCGTTTGTACACTAGTTTTGCATTTAGTTATGAGGCATTAATTACAGGGCCATGCTTGGGGGGGGGGGGGGCACCAGGGTGGTTGTCCAGGGCGGCAAAAAGCTGGGGTGGCTAAAAACTACAAAATTTGAGCTGAAAATTAGGTTTACTAAAATTTTTTATCTGTTCAAAAAAAAAAAAAAAAAATCTAACAAAGAGAAAAAACAAACTTAATAACTTTTTATCTGTGGCAACCCAGCAGTTTTTGGCTTTAAAAGTAGTTTTCAGAAGCAGAAAATGGAAAATAATTTTAGTGCTGCATTTTTTCCCCTTGTGGCTTTATTTGCATTTTAATAGTTATGCATTTTTTACAGTGTTCTTAATAGTGGAGCATCATCTATCACAGTCGTATCCCTCTGCCGCTCACTGGGCCAAAATTGGCCCACACAACAAAGGTTGGTTGTAGGATTTATGGCCGATTGACTCCTGATGTGTCCTAGGCCTAGAGGGGGAATGCCCTCCGTGGGGGTCTTTCTAAGGGGTCCTAGCCCGTATTTACGCAAGTTTCGGAGGAAACCATGGAAAACTCCGAACGGCTAGGTCGATGAGCGCGACCTGGGATCGAACCCGGCACCTCCCATCTACCAGCTTTGAGCGCAGAACTGCTCGGCCGCTGGTGGGCCCTACCCACACAACAAAGTTTTGTGATTCACGATGGAATTCAGAATTTTATGCAATGCTACCTTCTGTTAACAGCATAAAAGTTAATAAAATTCGTTCTCGCTCTTCTATAAGAAAATGATATTAGCAGATATGATACTTGTGGGGTATATTTATTTTTTGTAGTATATAAGATGAGCTATATATATATATATATTAGGATTTCCACGATCCCACTTTTTTCAAGTACTACACCATTCTTTTTTAAAATATACTTCTTACAAACATATGGTTATTTTATGACAAAATGTCTATTTAAAATTAGTTAATGCAAAATCAAGGGCATCGGTAACCTAGTATGTGAATGTATATATACATACACATTATATATACAAAATGTGGCCTACCTAATTTTTAAAATTCATTTAAAAAGGATTAAATTATTTTATGGATACAATATTTTAATATTTTAAAAATATGTATAAATTATATTATTATTATATTAAATTATATATTAACAGTGCTTTTACAATTAAACACAACAAAAAAGTACATGGTTAATATAAAACATAAAGACTTGATTTTAAGATAACACTTAACATAACTAATTTCACTGTTTTTCGTCTGAAATATTAGATCATAGAATTATTAGCCATAATTAGAAATGTTTTTAAGGCTCTTTAAGCATAAAGACAGAAAATGAGAAAAGATTTGTTAATAATAAATAAATTTTTGATAAGCGAGACATAGAAAAGACTTGAGCTTTTTAAAAGAGAAGAGAGGGAAGAATTCACAAATAAAACATACACCTCAATAAAAATTCAATTAATAAAAAGTAATGTAATATACTTGAATACAGTTACAGTAACTTGGGTTTAGAAAAATAAATATTTAAATGTTGAAATTAAAATAAAATTGTTGTAAAGTAGAAATAAGGACAGAAATAGCTAACCTCCATTTCTGTGAAAGATAATAAATCCAGTTTTAACTCGTTAGCTTTTCTTTTGGCTTGCTCCGAAATAGGTTCTACCTGGACAATAAGCTTTAATGTTGGCATCTCATTGATATCATTCATAAGAGCAAGTGATCGCTCTTCTTTGTCACAAACCACAATTGAAATTTCAGCTGAAAGCAATCAACATTACACTTAAGAATTCAGCAATATTTAATTACATACATGAATAGAGGGGAGGGGGATTCCACTAATCAGGGATTTTATTAAATGATTTCTAAAAAAAACTATTCTTAAAGTTTAAATAAACATCTTAAAATATAATCTTTGATTAAAAATATATTTAAAAATATGCGCCATTTTTTATCCTTGAATTTAAAACAAAATTTTTAAATATTCCCAAAATAAAATAAATAGATTTTGGTCATATTTCATGAAGAATAAAGTAACTAAGAACCCAGAAAATAACAATAATTTTGTACATAAACATAAATGAAATATATACATGTAATGTGATATTACTGACAAGTTGTATCTCTAAGTGTTGTCTCTCAAGTAAAAAATCCAGTTGATTAGCAAACATGAAGTAGTTTATTGCATGCTCTTTGAAACATGCTACAGTTTATTCCATATAGTCAGGCTGATAAAACACACACTGAGCATTTGGATGGGATAGCCCAGCAGCATTCATATGATTACAATCTTAATGTTGATTCTAGACTCTGTCTCGGGGTAGAATTTGGCTTGGGTTTGTTTAACAAAAGCTACACTCAAAAAGATACAGATTTTCACATGCAGCTTCTTATATATTTCTAATTTTGGCATGAATTGCTAGAGGACCTAATCTCTTCTCTTCCTACACATTTTTATGGGTAATTAACTTTATGATTGACAATTTAGTTCAGCCTCAGAAATCCAGGGTTAATATATATTATTTTACCAGAAAAAGAGAATAATTGCATACTATTCAGCAACTTTTATAGTAAAATTCCTTCTTTTTTTTTTTTTTTTTACTTTTGTATTATAAAAGTGGCTTACAGTAAAACACACTTTACAAGGAAAATTTCAGAATTATTTAATAAATTTTGAATGGGATTTTCTTTAGATTATCCTACAATATTAGAATAAAATAATAATTTAAAATCTTAATTCTTTCTATCTTTCATACATAGAGATGCCTAGCACACTAATAAACAAAATCACTAAAACTTGCATCTAAAAAAATTATGAAAACAAAGTACTTGATAGCAAATACAATATTAGAAAAAAAAGAAAATTCAAATGTTTGTATAATTTACCTTCATTCACAATTAAAGTAAATGCCTTGGGACCTAATGTATCATAAATAGGAACAATAGTCATAGACTGGCCATAAGAAGCATACTCCGTTAGCACACACTAAAAAGAATTCAATATCAGTAATTACATAAAATCAGCACAATCAAATTCAAAATATATTTCAAGTGTAAAGTGTACAAAATCACATAAAAAGATAGCTTTGCTTCTTGTATTAGAATTCAATGTATCATTTGATAAAAAAAAAAAAAAAAAGTCTAGCACAAATTTAGTATATTGTACTTGTATTCAATACTTTCTGTCACAATGACAGAGTCTATCTGTTTATTGAAATATATTATATGTCCGTAAGCAATCCAAGTACATTTATGCAGCTAGGCAAGATACTCTTAGAAGTACACTGAGAGTTATGATGACTGGGTAAGAGATGTTATAACCAGACCAGGTTGAAAGACAGATATTTATGGCCAAAGATCCGAGTCTGTTGAATTACTTGGTCAGATGGAATTAATATTGCACGCTTTTATGAGCTGCAGATTAACCCTTTGCCAACCCTAACGCTCTAAAGTGCTCAAAACAGTGTTGCTAAATTTAAGGATGCTTTTATTCAACTACTACCAATAATTTTGAAGAGTGTTATTTGATATATATAATGGACGAATAACCTTCAAAGTGATTAGGTAACCACTACAGTTAAAATTTTATGGTGGATATAAAATAAAAAGTCTCTAAATTTTGCAACATTGACCAGAGGAGTTAAATTAAATGGGACTGGCAAAGGATTGATTTGGCAATTCCTACATGATACAAAATGGCTTCCTTTTTGCATCTGAAATTGCTAGTATAAGATAATGTATTCAGAAATTTATAATATTTTCAGTTCGATGCTTTTTTCTTTAAACAGTTTTTCATTTTCAGTATCCCACATGAAAACATTAACTTTGATAATGTTCATATTTTAAAAATAAAATTTTAATCATATAATGAAACAGTAATCATGAAATATTTAAGTATTATAATAACTTCCCGCCCATTACATGCATTTATTACTTACTCTTTTCAAGTTTTATTTATGCTTTTGTCTTCTTTCTTGAATATATATCTTTAGACTTGCCTAACTACATTATTTTAATGTGTGTATGTGTATATATGTACATACATATACACATTAAAATGTGTGTAATTTTGTGTGTGTGTATATATACACATACACATGTATAAATGCATGTAAGAAACTTATGAAGGAAAAAAATACTTAAGCAATTTTTTGTCAAAAAAATTATTTTACAACTTACAAAATAATATGTACAAAAATGTACTTGATTTATAACTTTTATATCTCAGTTAATAACTTTTATATTAACCCTTAAATACCTGATTATTTAAAAATCAATTTAAAAATGTTTTACTTCTTTCCTCTCAAATAATTCATGGGAAAAATATTTTTAAAAATCATACTTTATTTTACTATGGTTTACAGCTAAAAAGCAATTTGTTGCCAATCAGCAAACATGGGGCATTAGAGCTTCAATATAATTCAAATAATACTTTAGAAGACAAAATTGGGTATGTTGCCGAAAAGCAACACACGGCATTTAAGGATTAAAAATAATAAATCAATAATAAAATGTTGCTTTAAATTTCTAGAGTTCAATTAACTTTAAATGAAACTTTTATTTTATCTGTGTGATTAACTTCATTCTAACACAGAATCTAAATTAGAGTCCTTTATCAGGCTAAGTAACCTGATTTTACCCTGAATTTTTTCCCTGCAGGATGAGTTCAGTTTGGGTTGACTGATTTATTTTTCTTGTAGGTCAGGTTTGGGTCAGATTGACTGAATTTTTTTCCTGCGGTTCAAGTGGACAGATTTAGTTTTCAACGAGTCAGATCGACTAGAAAATATCTTTCAAAAAATTTTATTATAATAAGCAGAAATTTGGTTGATATAATTATATCTATAACTCTTGCAAATACAGTCGTCCCTACTTAATCGGGTAACGGATAATCGAATACCCCGCTTATAAGAATATAAAGTTATAGAACCAATTTTTTACCATTGAAGTAATGTTAAATTTCCTCGTTTAAAGAAATATTTTTTACAATGCCACCCCACTTAATCGCATAAACACTCAAAGTTTCTTAAATAAAATTCCTCTATTTCTGGGCAAATTTTTCCTCTCTTTCTCAAGAAAAAAAAAAAAAAAAAAAAAAAAAAATCCGTTCTTTTAAAAACCTTACATAACTAAGACATGCTCTTTAAACAGGAGACGACATTTTCCTGCCAAGGTGATAAAAATTGTTTTGCAAAAGCCAAATTTATAAAATCAGCAACTGATCAGAAAATTAGAAACTAAAATACAAATGGTCTCCAGGAATTAGAAATCACAAATTTTGAAAGTTTTCAGATGATTGAAAAAGAACTTTATGAATTCATAGATGTGGATAAAGATGGAGAAACAGAAAGAGATGAAGAGTTTAATCTTTCAATAAAACCTTTAAATGAAAGTGATAAAGAAGAGTAAGTGAACGATAAATGAAGTTGCAAAATCTTTTAACATTATTCATCGTCATTTTGAGTCTCATAGAAGCGATTATAATCTATTTATGTGCTTTAGAAAAAGAAATCGAAAAATGTTTAGTTAAGTATATGTCAAAGTAATCAATCATAACTGATTTTTAAAAGTAAAATTGTAAGTACACTTTATATTTATTCCAGCATTAATTGCATTTATAAATTACTATAATATTTTAACTTAGTAAAAATTTTGTTAAATATTTAAATAAGAAAGAGATATTGATCATTTATCTTTTCATGTAAGCATAAAACCATTATAGTTAAACACGCAATTGCGTTTCTAGTCTTAACCGCATAATTGAATACCCCGCTTAATCGAATTAATATAGTTGGAATGGTAGGTATTCGTTTAAGTGGGGCCGACTATATATATATTCCCATCATTAAATACACACATACCCAAATTATTACATACATATTGGAGAAAGGCAATAAACAATGAACATAGAATGAAAGCTTTAAACAACAAATTACGAAAACTAAACTTGAAGCATATTTTTGTATACAATAAGCATAAATGGTTAAAAATTATTATTAATTCATTTTTCTGACTTTTAAATTTTTAACTTAGTGTATCAGCAATTGCATTTCTATTTCTTTCTTTCTTTCTTTCTTTTTTTTTTAATAATTTACCAGCTCTGTGACAATGAAAATTTTCTTTATAACTTAAAGAAGTTTTGCATGATTTTTGGATTTCGGGTATAAAGGAATTGGGTTTGGGTTGGTGATTTTTTTTTTTTTTTTGTTGTTGTTGTTGCTGTTGAATTTGGGTTGATTTAAAATTTTATTTGTTGGATTCGGGTTGGATAAAACTTGACCCGTGCAGAACTCTAATTTGAATTCATTAAATAAATGCCATTGGGAGATGACCATTCCATGGAAATGCACACTTTATGCAAAATTAATGGTTGAATGATGATTTGACTATTTTTTGGTGTTTTGTAAAAGGAAAGGTAGTGGCAGTTATGAAACAGAAAGGCTCATTTTTTAATAATAAAAGTTTTTGTATATTTTCGCTAAGAAAAAGAGAAATGGATTGCATGTGTGTTTAAATTTTTAACACACATATTATAACTATTAAGAAACCTTTTTTTAATCTGCAAAAAATCAATTTTTCCAGAAAAAAAACTGAAAAGACCTAGTATTAAATAGAACTTAAAGGCCTACCTGAAATTTCTACAAACTTTCTTGGTACAGGCCAGTACCATCTTCAGGCATTATTTCAGGTGTCTGCTGCCTCTTCTGTTCAGCACTTCAGTCACTCCTTTTTTTCTTGATTAGATGTCTCCACTTGTCGATGTCTGTTGACGGTTCGTTCTGGTTGCAACTGCACATGTTCCTTATAATTTCTATTGCTTCGCAATTAACAGCGTAAAAATAATTTTCACAGTTTGCAAGATTTTTGATATTGTTAAAATCTATTCTTCAAGAATTCTTGAAGAATTTGCAGCAGAGATAAAGACAAAATTAATCACTTAGAAACAACTAGAATTTAATAAATAAAATATGAAACAGACAATAATTTTTTTTTTTTTTACATAGGGATGAAAAAAATAAAAATAAAAACCAGAATTAAAGAACACAAAACCAATATAAAATTTAATAAAACTACTATCACACTAACCAAAATTTTTCAAAATAACATTAAAATAAATTTTGACAATATCAAAAAACTCGTACTATGAAAATTACCATTTAACTATGAAAATTACCATTAATCGCAAAGCAATAGAAATTATACAGAACACGTGCAGTTTCAACCAGGACGAACCGTCAACAGACATCTACAAGTGGAGACATCTAATCAAATAGAAAAAGAAGCAGTGACTGAAGTGCTGAACAGAAGAGGCAGCAAACACCTGGAATAATGCCTGAAGATGATACGGGCCCGTACCAAACAAGTTTGCAGAAATTTCCAAGTAGGCCTTTAAACTCTATTTATTATTATAATTAAAAAGTTTTAATTGAAATTTTAAGTATCTAAAAAGAACTTTTTTTCCCCCACTACCTTAAAATTTCCAGAACTTTTACATCCTTAGATACAGGCATGAGAGTGCAGAAAATTAAAAAAAGAGGAAACACGCATGTTCATAAAATTAATTTCAAATGAAAAATAACACGCGCGGGGAAAACTAATACAAATATGTTCCTAAAATTTATTTCAAATGAAAAATAATGCACACAGGGAAAAACTATACAACATATTTTAAAAGTGAAAAAATAAACTAAAAGAATAATGCACATGAACACAAAATATGTGAGAAAAAAAATAAATAAAAAAAAAATAAAAAAAAAAACATTAGCTAGCAATCAACATTTAATCATCGATTGGTGATAGAAAATGGGAAAAGGAGGGGGTGGTGGTGTAAAAAGTAATTCCTGAGTGAGAAATATTAAAGACAATTCTACTTCTTTATGGGATCTAGAATATCATAAAGTAAGTTTAAAATTAATATTGATATTTTTATTGTGGATGGATAAATATTCAAAAATAAAAGGTTTCCCGCAGAATGTTCTTTCGGCGATGGTTAGAGATGGAAAAAAAAGGGAGGGAGGGAGAAGGACAAAAATAAATAAATAAATAAATAAATAAAAGAGTGAGAAATATTGAATAATTCTGTTCTTTTATAAGTTATAGAATCTGATAAAGCACATTTAAAATGAATGCTGACATTTATATTTTGGATGGAGAAAGATTGAGAATCTAAAGTCTTTTGTGGAGTGTTTGAACACTGACCGTTATTGAAGCCTGATTTAAAAAAAAAAAAAAAAAAAAAAACCCGCGGAATTAACGGAAGTCACATAAAAGCAGAAAATCGCGGATCTGCAGAAAAACCTCATGCCTGTTAGATATAATCTTTATGTCTAACTGACATGTGTGGACATACAGTAATGGGCTAACCGACATTGCATGAACTTTCAAGAGCAAGAAAGAAGAAATTTCATTTGTCCACCAAGATCTCTGAAATACCAAGAGAATATTAAAACTAACAATTTATAAACAGGGATGTTTGTGGCTTTGTATATATGATTGTGACTGGTGGATTGCAGAAGCTCAGCTGTGATATCAGCTGATTCATATCAGCTGTGAGCTAAATGAAACTTTCGTGAACTTTATGCTCCCACATGGACCAGCTGCTGGCTATAGATTTCTAGCTGCAAGACAGGAACACTGCTACCACTGCACAAATCCTATTCCCTACGTTTTAAAGATTGTGGATGCCTCAGTTCCAACTGCTTTAACAGGAAGGCATCACTCAATATCACAGGAAGAGTGATGCAGAGTACTATATAGGAAGTGGTATGTTTTGCAACTTGCATCTTATTTTGTAAGCTTTTTTTTTTTCTTTCTTTTTTATTAAAAATAAAATAAAATAGATAAAAATAAGCTGTCTTTTTTTTATTTATTAAGAAATAAAGTGTCATGCCAAAGAACACTATATTTTGATTTCATGAGACCAATTTGTGACTATGTTGTAACAGAAATTGGTAAAATATGACAAAATTTTACATTCTTTTTAAAAAACGTTAAACTCAAAAGTGGAAGTTCTCCCTTTCAGAGAATGTATTACTCAATAGTATTAAAGGAAAAAAATAAAATAAAATAAAAAATTTTGGAAAAAAAAAAAAAAAAAATTAAACTACCATATTTAACATATTATAGTCTAAGACTAGACAAAATAAATTCAATTTTATATTTACCTCAACATTATTTGTAGAATAAATACCCACAAAAGAACCAGGTTTAAGTCCTTTATATATCATACCTGCACCAAAATTCCTTGCTCTCTCAATAACCTAGAACGAAAATTTATTTAAATCATATTTATTTAACAATTGACATTAAAAAAGTAAAATAAATTTACCTCTGTGGTTTAAAATAAAAAATTATCAATAGAAATTCAAATGTAACATTTTGTTCCATAGATATGCAGAGTTCCCACAGAGTCACCTATTTGTTAAAGACTCTCCCACTACTATTCTTTAAAAATAAACTTTTTAAATATATACACTTATTTTACGGCAAAAGTTGTTATAGAAACATATATAAATATTAAACAAAATACCTTATTATTCGACTTCGTGCGTTGCAGAAGAGCTCTTTTCGGACGGGGGGCCCCTTCCGTCTTCAGTGTTGTCCGCACTTCGTGGCTGGCAGTCGTAGGTTTGATGTTTTTCCTTAAGTAGGTGCCGTCATATTTCTCTCATCTCTGCCGACTCGTGGTCATTAATTGCGTCACTATGATGCGCGATCTCTATGCTTTCACGGATGTACGTGTAGGTGGAGTTGTTATAGTTTGCTATTTTTTCTACATTTTCAAAGTCGATTTCTATTTCATCTTCAAAATATTTTCTAGCTAGCGCGGTGGTACAGCGATTAAATTTAATATCGTTTTTATGTTCTTTTACCCTGGTCTTAATCTTCCTTTTGGTGACGCCTATATATTTAAATTCTTTATTTTCTTTATTTTTTACGGGAATTTTATAGATACCTGCAGTTTCGGTGGGGGGGATCGAATCTTTATCGCTTCTTATTAGTTGGTATATGTTGGGATTGGGTTTAATGGGAATATTAACGTTAAATTTATTAGCAGTGTGTTTTATTTTGTTTGAGGTGCCTTGATTGTAGGGAATAGAAAAGGTGTATTTTGTGGAGGTTTTTTGGGCATCTGGAATATTGTTTAATTGTTTTAATCGTTTTCTGTACAAGTGGTTGACTAATGTTTTGGGGTATCCTGCATCGATTGTTAATTTATTGATAAATTTTAATTCTTTTCTTAATTCTTTTTCGTCTGAGCAAATTAGAATGGCACGATTAATATAACTGCGTATGGTATTAATTTTGTATCTGTAGGGGGTTTTGCTTTTATTACTAATGATTTCGTTGCTTGCGGTAGGTTTTCTGTATACTGTGGTTTTGAATTTGTTATTATCTTTGATGATTTTGACGTCTAAGTAGTTGATTTCCCCGTTATTTTCGTGTTCAAAAGTGAATTTGATATTGTTATCTAATTTGTTTAATTGGTTTAGGATTTCGTTGCTATTGTAATTATCTTTAATAACGGCAAACACGTCGTCAATGTAACGGACCCAGAATTTAATTTTATTTCCTAGTTGTTTGGTGATTTGATTTTCCATAAGTCTTAATTTATATTCTGCAACTATGCCTGATATGGGGGACCCCATATCAGTTTGCCGTTATTAAAGATAATTACAATAGCAACGAAATCCTAAACCAATTAAACAAATTAGATAACAATATCAAATTCACTTTTGAACACGAAAATAACGGGGAAATCAACTACTTAGACGTCAAAATCATCAAAGATAATAACAAATTCAAAACCACAGTATACAGAAAACCTACCGCAAGCAACGAAATCATTAGTAATAAAAGCAAAACCCCCTACAGATACAAAATTAATACCATACGCAGTTATATTAATCGTGCCATTCTAATTTGCTCAGACGAAAAAGAATTAAGAAAAGAATTAAAATTTATCAATAAATTAACAATCGATGCAGGATACCCCAAAACATTAGTCAACCACTTGTACAGAAAACGATTAAAACAATTAAACAATATTCCAGATGCCCAAAAAACCTCCACAAAATACACCTTTTCTATTCCCTACAATCAAGGCACCTCAAACAAAATAAAACACACTGCTAATAAATTTAACGTTAATATTCCCATTAAACCCAATCCCAACATATACCAACTAATAAGAAGCGATAAAGATTCGATCCCCCCCACCGAAACTGCAGGTATCTACAAAATTCCCGTAAAAAATAAAGAAAATAAAGAATTTAAATATATAGGCGTCACCAAAAGGAAGATTAAGACCAGGGTAAAAGAACATAAAAACGATATTAAATTTAATCGCTGTACCACCGCGCTAGCTAGAAAATATTTTGAAGATGAAATAGAAATAGACTTTGAAAATGTAGAAAAAATAGCAAACTATAACAACTCCACCTACGCGTACATCCGTGAAAGCATAGAGATCGCGCATCATAGTGACGCAATTAATGACCACGAGTCGGCAGAGATGGGAGAAATATGGCGGCACCTACTTAAGGAAAAACATCAAACCTACGACTGCCAGCCACGAAGTGCGGACGACACTGAAGACGGAAGGGGCCCCCTGTCCGAAAAGAGCTCTTCTGCAACGCACGAAGTCGAATAATAAGGTATTTTGTTTAATATTTATATATGTTTAAATGACTTCGTTTAAAACATAAAGTTACAATGTTGCTATAGAAAATTAGTGAAATGCAAAATTAAGGACTATGGGAGTCTTAATGTATAGAAACATCCATACCTCCCCTATAATAATTCATTATTATAATGATCCAGCACCATAAAAACGTGTTCTGTGGCCTTCCTCTTCCCCAGAAAATTTGTGTTTGGTCCTCCTCCTCCTATTATTTTAGAACAAAAATTGTACTGAAGTTTTCATATCAGATTTTCTTTTATAACAATACAGTTACCCTGATAAAGTATGTATATAATTAGTATTATAAGAACTTAATGCAAATTTACATTATTCCGTATTGCTAAAAAATTTAATAGTTAGATTTCTTAGGGGGTCATCTGCAAATTAAAACACGTTAAGAGAGGAAGAAAATCAAAAGACTAGCAAAATCGTGCGAAATTTTTGCACTTTATTTCTTTTTACCAATTTCCATCGTGGTTGAAAAATTTTAATGACTTTGGCTCTTTAATAATTCCAACAACGTTAAAAAGAATTAATTACTTGGTTTGTCTGTCTGTCCATCCGTCTTTCTGTCTGTCTGCTCGCTAACTCCCATGAATATTCATGGAATTTCCTGAAACTGATATATTGTATTTGAGTTCACTATCGGATGTTCCTTATTGAAAATTGAGTGAATACCTCTGCTAGCTTGTGTACAGGGACACCCGAAAGTATTCCAAAGCATTGTATTCTAAACCATATTTTAATACCTTTAATTTACGCATATATTAATAAAATTGAAATATATTATTCAAATTTACTATCGGATATTTTCTATAGAAAATGGAATAAATACTATTACGGGTTTGTATACAGGGATACCCGAAAGTGTTCTAAAGTATTGCATTCTATGAAAGATATTTCTATAAACCAAATTTTAATTACTTTGCATAAATCTTAATGAAATTGAAATACGTTTTCATATGCACAAAAGACTGCTTTCTATAGTGTACAGTACGATTAACATTAGATTTACAGGGCTCGCAAAAATAATCTGTTACGTTAAGGGTTATTATTGGGCATTTGCTGGAAGTGGCATTTTCGTTTACATCAAACGTTTTCTAACAGTTTTTAACTGTGAATATGATTTCAGTTTGCATATTTTTTTGTCTGACTGTCTGTCTGCCCACACCCAGCGTTCGTATATTTTCAGAAATTTAAAAAATGATATATGTAATTCAGGTTTACTATGGAACATTCCCTATTTAAAATGGCATTTATATTCAAGAGACATCAAAATGTTATATTACACAGAAAAAAAATCGATCTCCAAAAACTACTTGTACAGTATGGGTATGAGAAATTAATTTTTCATTCTGTGTCAGCAGTGTTCTTCGACACAAAACAAATGCAGCAAAGCACTTACATCAATTACTTTTAATAAAAAAAAAAAGTTTACCTTAATTTTGGGTAGCCTTGTATACTGTCTGTAAACTATATACACATGACTTTGTGCACGTAAATTTAGTGTTATATGTAAAACACGTAACACAAAATGAAATACACTTCCAGCAATTCCCAAGTATAGCTCTAATATATCCAAATACTCTGAGTAACCCTGTAAACGAATGATGAGTGATTGCTATACCACAGTCTACACAAAACATACTTTTATGCGTATAAAAAAATCTGTTCTTTTCATTTTGTTTAGGGCAGCCTATAGATGTCACACTGTACATATGAGAAATTTCGCTCACAGATGTAATATATTTGAATTCTCTTGGATGACCCTGTACATAACCCTTTGTCTGATCACAACGAATAGCTTAGTACAGCATTGCAATATGATACCGATTTAGAATACCAAATTTGGACTTCTTGCTGATATTTGTTCTTTAGATATGCTAATAACACCACACACAAAGAGAGAGAGAGAGATACCAACCGCTAAAAACATGATTTTTGAACATTAGAAATTACATAAATTAAACGAGACATTACTATAATTAAATTAAATAAAAACCTTTCAAACTTGCCTCATTATTGGATAACATCTATCATTAAACATAACATCTATCCCTTAAACTAAAAACCATCTAAACTCTGAATTTAATAAGAATAAAACTTTAAATAAAAAAAGTTGCTGTATTTTCAGTAAATTTAAACTTTTTGAAACTAAGGATACCTATAATAAAATTAGAGGTTGTAGAGGGGTGGAAAAACCAATAAAAAAATTGACATTATAAAAACTCTGGATGTTTTAAACCAAGTTACGATTGAAAATAAAGATATTAGTTTAATTAAAAACAGAATTTTAATTCTAAAAATAAAGCAATAAAATGGTTTATTAAATACAAAATGGATAATAATGCCTTCAAAAATGATCTTTTTAGAGATTATTGTTATTGATCTTTTTAAATATAAAATTAAAGTTTCAGATTTAACGGAAATAAAGTTATCATCAAAAGAAGCTCCTACTAAAAACTTGGTTTTGAGTTATAAAGATAAAATTTTTGACTATATTAAAATTAATAAAATCATAGGAATTTGTAATGAATTTTTTCCACTTAAAAACTCTTGTAATATCAGAATTGCTTACAGCTATAATATAAATTTTAAAAAGTTAATTTGCAATTATAATAAAGTTAGTAAAAATATTGATCTTATTAAAGATAATGAGTGTTATTGTAATCAAGATTTCTATAAAGATTTTAAGGATTCCCAACATGAACATATAATTACAGGTAATTTAGATATAATACGAGTAGAAAATACTAAGCTAAGAAATCTTATGAATTCAGGTGCCAATTTCAGGTTAAATTTCAATTATACCAACAGAAAAATCTTTGATACTATTGCAAAAGATTTAGATATTTTTATTTTAAAACTTTGTTGGCCTATAAAACATTTTAAATTATGGAAAAAGAGAATTGTGGAGTATTTTGAAAGGAATTTAACATTTTGTAGGGGTTACTTTGGAAAGAAAATTCATGAAGATTACAATACAGACTTAAAAGAAAATATTGAAAATTTAAAGAAAAAATTTATTATAGCCACTGTTGGCAAAGCTGAAAATAATTTTGCTATTTTTTGTAAAGTTTTTTTACAAGATGTTACTTACCAAAGAATATTCCGATAATTGTTCTTACAAAAAATTAAATGACTCCCCCTCTATTATAAGAAAAAGGATATTGGCTTTTGATAAAAAACTCAATATAAATAGAAACAGTTTTAATTTTCCATACCTATTTATTAATGTTAAATTTCATAAAAATCCCATTAAATTTCGTTACGTTACTTGTAATTTTGCTTATAATTACAAGGCCGGTAAAAAACTTTTTTATTTACTCAATAATATCTTAAACGCTTTAGAGTCAGACAATAATTGCAGTATCAATAAAAATAATTACCCAATTTTAAAATATTTTAAAGAAAATTCAGAAAATATTTTTACAATTAATACTTATGATTTTGAAAACCTTTTTGATAGTATCCCACATTACTTGGTTCTAGAAATTTTTGAAAAAATTTACAAAGAATTTTATCATGTAATAGAATGCGAGAAAGTTTACTGAATTAATCTTATTAAATTTTGCATCTTCAAAAATGTTTTGCTTAAGGGTGTTAATTATTTTTTTTTACAAATTCTCGGTATCCCGATGGGAACAAGGAACAAGTTACTTGAGTGCCTTCGCAAACATTTTTTTGTTTATGTTTGAAAGAAAATTCAAAGATATTAAGTTTTATAGGTATATTGATGACGTAATTGCAATAAACTGTGTAGATTTTGTGAAATATGCAGCTGAAATCTATCCCTCCAATCTTGTCTTAAACCGTACTGACTCTGAAGACCAAACTTCTTTCCTGGATTTAAAAATTAAAAAAATAGGTAATAACTGGTTTATTGGGATTTATGATAAAAGGCAAGATTTTAACTTTAAAGTTTGTAATTTAACAAATTGGTTCTCATGTGTTAGTCATAAAGTTAAAAAAAATATTATGTTCACCCAAATAAACAGAATTAAAATGATTTGCAATGACATTTTAGACCTGAATCTGGCTATGAAAAATCTCAAAAACATACTAACTGTTAACCGCTATCCTGTTATTTTAATCAATAAACATTTCAGTATTCTTGATGACAATCCCACTTAAGGTTTGTTGTTACATTTTGGGCGACAATTAAGTGCTGGTAAGTGGCCCTACTAGCTGAAGCGGGTTCTATGTTTATAATGGGGGGTGGTTTTCAATCTTCCATATTCTAATGACTATTCCAGTTTGTCCATGTATGTATTTATATATTCTTGTATTTTATATTGATGTATTATATTTTGTGCTTGATTTCTGAATTTAATTGCTTTTTATGCTTTGTATTAATCAAAATTTGTTTGTTGTATGGTCTTGCTTCCATCTGTGAGAAGTTGGGGGCTAGAAACGTGTTTTTTGGTTAAATTACCAGCGTTTTGTCAGAAACTTCTCATATTCCTTTCCCTACATGGGGGAGCTCCCCTGATGAAGGCCCTCATGTGTTTTGGGATTAAAATTTCATCTGGCTTTAATTATTTTGCTTATTTATTTATATATATATAATGCACTAAAAGAAAGACATATTGCAAAAAAGAATGAATGTTCAAAAAATTCTTGAACTAAAAAAAAAAAAAAAATTCATTCAAAATAATCTGGATGATGAAAAGAATGATTAAAAAAAAAAAAAAAAAAAAAAAAAAAGTACCTTCTTATAATTTATCCATTTATACTCATCACTACCTTGCTCACGCCAGCCAAGGCATGGTCCATTATCTAGGGAGAAAATAAATGAATATTTCTAGTAAGTCTTGAAAATATGTTTGAAAATTTATTTAACAATAATACCAAGTAACTAACAATTTATACACATTAACTTGTATTTAGAAAAGGATTAGTTACATTTAACTTACTATATATACCTTAAAAATTACCCTTTTTATAGTTGTACTTACTTAAAAACATATATATTTCGAGCGCACCCGCGCTCATCATCAGTGCGTGGTTGTGAAGAGAAGATGAATTCACTACAACGCACTGATGATGAGCGCGGGTGCGCTCGAAATATATATGTTTTTAAGTAAGTGCAACTATAAAAAGGATAATTTTTTAGGTATATATATTAAGTTAAATGTAACATTTTATATTTTTCTGTAATATCAATTGTAATGTGGCAGAAAGTGCATTTAAAGTTCAATTCCCAAAAATGAGAGAGAAAATTGTGATTAAACAAATCTTAATATAAATCATACATTACTTATGCCATTTTAAATATATATATATATATATATATATATATATATATATATATATATATATATATTTTTTTTTTTTTTTTTTTTTTTTTTTACCCTCTTATAGCTATTTAAATATAAAATTCTTTCATTATTATTAAGAAGAAAAAAAAAAGACAGCAAAACTTTTTAAACATTAATGTATTCCATTTTGCTCAAAATCTTAGTACAATTGGACGTTTAGAGAAAATTTATTTATGATAAATATGTTATTTTGATCACATGTGTTGCATTTGGTCTTATCTATCATGATTGCTCATTTAATTCTATTGGTTAGAGTGTCATAGTTACACAAATAATTTTGGCACATAGAAAATTTGTTTTTCTTAGCAAAAAAAAAAAAAAAAAAAAATCTGTCTTTGTCAGAATTTAATTTAGTATGACAGGACTAATTTATATATTACATTCTTAAAACTAAAAAAAAAAATTTTTTTTTTTTTTTAATTTGTAGATGTACAGAAACCTTTACCAGCTATTCAGAAGACATCACCATTAAGAAGATGTAGCCATCTATCCAGAAGTCATTATCAAAATATATCCAGAAGCCCCACAGCAGAAAATGCGAGATGTGAGACGTACGTCGCAGATTATTTCTGAGACAGTATTGTGCAGAAATTCTAAGTCTTGCAATTTTGACAAGAAAGACAGTGATTTTCAATCTTTCTCTCTCTACAATATAAATGTCAATATTCATTTTCAACATGCTTTATTAGATTCTAGAAATAGAACCTATAAATAGAATTGTTTAATATCTCTCACTCATGTAATTTTTTGTGACTCCCACCTCCCCACTCACTAACGATAGGCAATCAAATGGATTGCATAATCCTTGTGATTTCTAGTCTTTCTCCATCTGAAACATAAATGTCAGTTTTCTTTTTTAACTTTTTTATTAGATTTCAGAACCTATAAAGAAGTAAAATTGTTTTATATCTCTCACTCATATATTTATTTTACTCTCCCTTCCTCCCATTAACAATCGGTAATCAAACACTCTACAGAAGTCTTGTAGTTTTCATTCTTTCTCCATCAACAGCATAAATGTTAATTATTTCATAATAGTAAACACGAGAAGCACTAATAACTACTAAAATATAAAAAACCTTATTTTACTTTCTCGAAAAACACCTTAGTTAGCTTAAGGGATCCTCCCCCCCCCCCCATTCATCAAAGGCAAAACTGTGGTGTTTAAACTTAAACTTTAAATTATTTCGATGTTAGTGTAATAAAAACTGAGAACAATACTCTTGAAACCACTGTTTAATGAAAACCAAACTGCAGTACCGAAATTATCAATAATAAAAGTAAAACTCTGTATCAATATAAAATGAATACGATCCAATCGCATATTAATCCCGCTATTGTTGTCTGCTCAAATAAAAAATTACTTAACAAGGAACTTAACAATATTAAGAAAATTACTGCCAAGGCCAGTTTCGGGAAAGATATCTATAATAATAAAAGAAGATGTTTGTCTGTCTGTCTGTCTGTGCATCTATACGCAGTGCCGGCCCGAGCAAATTTGGCGCCCTAGGCGAAACATTTTCGTGGCGCCCCATTCAAACAAATTTTTAAAAAATGTAAGACACGCAGACAATTATACACATACAAATACTGTAATAAATAATCAACCAATTATTTTTATTACATATTGCATATTATTGTTTTTTCGGCGCTACTTTTAGCAGTAGTAGAAACAATATCCTTCAAATGAATTGTTTTAGCTTCATCTTGAGCTGTTGATAATGGTCATAGTCCTACAAATCGTTCTCACGTCACTATAGAACGCTAGTAAGTTTTTATTAATTTCAATTATATGAAACTGAGTTCTCCACTGGCCCCAGACACAGGAAGTGTCAGCAACAATTTTATTGCTGTTACTAAATTCAATATGCAATGTACTAGTTCGTTTTCACAAAAATTATTCAAAACTTCCTGTAGTGCACTTTCATCAACATCCTTAGAGTCTCCTTGAGTCAGATAATCTCCTAATCTTCTGCATAATTTCAAAATCACTTTGAAATTTTTTTTTTTTACAACTCACAATCGTTAGAAAGACATCAGAAAACACGATTTATCTTTTTGGTCTGTTTGAACTTCTCATCATTCGAATTTCTTGCTGTATCAAGAAAAGAAATATAAAAATTAATCTTAAAATGATGTTTAGCCTTACTTGTTGATTTATCGTCTGACTGCATAATTGAACTTCTTTTTCATTTTTCGTAATCGGGCTGGCTCTGACTCCGATGGGAATGATACCGCAATATTAATTTATTCTGAAAATGCCTCCTGTTTATCAAATCCGAAATCACTTTTACAGTTTCCAAGAAAAAATTTTTGTTTTTAGTAGTGCATTAGTAGTGGAGTTTGAGTCACATTTTCACCATTGGCGCGTCGTCTTTTGTTATGTACTGACGAAAACTTTCTTCACTTATTTTCTAATAGGAAATTAATATTTTTTATACATGATCTGGCTTGTGTTCGTCGAGAATGGACAACTAGAACGAGGCAGGTCTTTCAATGTTTGTGGGAAAAACCTGCGCTATGATAGGCTACATTCCACTGTTTGTGGGTTAAAAGAAGACTCCTACAGGTTAAATAAAAGAAAATCGTCAGGACTTTGAATGACGTCAGAGAGTCATGTCGTCTATTCACTGCAGATTACCCATAAAATTTTCTCACATTGAGGGGATACATAAACTCAAAGTGAAACCGGAAGCATTTTCCATGTTCTGTTTATCAAAGCCTCAATCTTTATTTCTTTCATATCAAATTATTTATTTACTAATTATTTTGGAAGATAAAGCAAGATTTTTGCTTATTCAGATTCAGGTGGAAAAATCTTTTGCTTTTTCAAATTATTATCCTGATAGTGTTTCTTTAGGTTTCGGACGAAAATAACTTTTCAAATGAGCCCAATTTGCTTTGATAATGATATTTTTTCTCTAATTTTCTCTTACAAAATTGTACTCCAAAAAAAAAAATTTTTTTTTTCTGTTAACAGCTAGTCTCAAGTATCAACTGTACTGAAAACTAAATTTCACATTTTATTACTAAGTTGAGCTACTAGAAAAAGAAACTATAACAGAATCACTTTGTAAAATTCCAAAAAGCCCCCACGCATAGCCCCTACAAATTCACCTAGTCTAAACAGCTAAAACTTCTTTCTAGTTAGAGCTAGCTTCCTTCAAATCTTATTATTATTATTATTCTTTTTATGTCAGTTTAAAATTATAAAAAACATGATGTACAATTTAGACCCTTGAATGGAAAGTCAAAACTTTATAGTTCCAATAACGTACAGCTCCATTAAATAATGACTTGGTGATTTTCAGATATAGTGTAAAGCTGTTAACAATTAGATGGACAGATTTAATGACGGGCTGTTTTCAAAACTCAATTCGACGTTGTAAGTTTTTGAAATAAATAGATCGTTATTATGGTAAAATCAAGCCAGTTTGTTTGTGACACTTTCTCTAGCACTTCTCATTAGATAAATTAGATTGACTTTGATGCCCTGAAAAGTCAATTCTAGGATTATCCATTTACTTCATTTTTATACGTTCAATTGAAAACACACCAAGAAAAACTCAGTAAATGTTTCCAAGTTATAGCAGCAAACTTGTAGCTTTTAGTCCTTTCTAGACAAAGATTGTAAGTGTTTAAAATTTTCACACAACATGAGTGCTGTGTTTCCAAGACTACATTTTATCTATTCTAAAGTGCCGTTAGATAATAATAAATAAAATACATCTTGTTGTCTGGATTGTGCCGCCCTCTAGATTTGAGCGCCCTAGGCCATCCCCTACTTTGCCTATATGGTCGAGCCGGCCCTGTCTATACGTCCAGCCCCTACTGAACGCAGAAGTATAAAATTTGACATACGGGTGCTCAGAAGCCTTCCCGAGTTGATAGTGAAAACAGAATTTAAAAATTTTAATTAGTTCCGGAGATATTAATTAAAATGCATTAATTGCATAGAAATAGATATTTTAACGGAGTTAAAATCAGAAAAATTGGAAAATAAATTATAAATATTAGTTCGATCGTTACGAATTTGGTACCAAATGAAAGGGGATTTTTTTCCGAATCTAAGAGTGCAAGTGGCTTATATCTACAGCAATTAGATTTTTTTAAAATTAACTGAAGTATGAAATTTAGTTGGAAACAGGCAGTTATTTCATTTATCAAAGACTCTTCAGTGCCAGGCGCTAGACATGCTGACTCACTATTCCTCCCGTCCGGAAAAATTGCTTTCCGCTTTTCACCCATGTGACAAAGTAGTGGAAATAAAAAAAGCAGTTTTTGAAATTTTTCAATTTAAAATCGATCAAAAGCAGAACTTCGAAATTGCCCGTCATTATGGCTCACCTGTATGCAGTTAAAAAATCTAAAGTATAGCTTTAAAAATAAAATAAAATAGACATATTATATTTATTTAAATTCACTTTTATTTCATCTGTTAATGACACCAAAAGTTACTTTTAACAGAATAATATTGATTTTTTTTCCCCTTTTTTTATGAATTCGGTTGTAAAAAAGCAGTTTTGGAATTCTTAAATTTTAAACGGATTTCAATAGAAATCGTTACTCGCCCTTGATAGATTAGCCATTTTGAGTCTAAAATATATCAAAGATATTCATTATTGTAATACACAATACATCATTCAAAAGATATTTTAAAGTATTTTTATTGCAGGCTATTAAAATGATATAAGCCGTTCAAATTCTGTACGAAACTTTCGGAGAAAACTACGAAAAAACCAGAAAATTTTTATTCTTTTAGTGGAATTCGAGATTTCACCCGATTTACACGTTTTGAGGTCTCCTGATTAGGTTTTCTTCTGTATCTCAGTTATTAATTAAAAAAATTTCATAAGTAATACATCATTTGAAAGCTTTGTTGAGTTGATACACATTTTAAAGTACTTTTACATTATTGAAAACGGAATTCGTGATTTCACCCAATTTACACGTTTTGAGGTCTCCTGATTAGGTTTTCTTTTGTATCTCAGCTCCTAATTAAAATAATTTCATAAGTAATACATCATTAGAAAGCTTTTTTGATTTGGAATCGAACAGTGGATTACAGAAATTTCTACCGCCAGATGGCGCTGTTATATTTTCAAATTTCAATATTTCAATTTCCAATTATGATTAAATTATTTTTAATACATCATATGAAAGATATTTTAAAGTTCTTTTCTATTCTCGAAAGTTTTCACCAGATTTACATGTTTTGAGGTGTCCTGAATCAGTTTTCTTTTGTATCTCAGCTACTAATTAAAATAATTTTATAAGTAATACATCATTAGACACATTTTTAATTTGGAATTGAACAGTGGAATACAGAAATTTCTACTGCCAGATGGCGCTGTAATATTTTCAAATTTCAATATTTCAACGCGTATTTCAATTTCTAATTACGAAATTCGAAAGATATTTTAAAGTTCTTTTATATTATCCAAAGTTTTCACCAGATTTACACGTTTTGAGGTGTCCTGAATCAGTTTTCTTATATGGCGCTGTAATATTTTCAAATTTCAATATTTCAATTTCTAATTATGATTAAATTATTTCACCAGATTCACACGTGAGGTGTGCTGAATCAGTTTTCTTTTGTATCTCAGCTACTAATTAAAATAATTTCATATGTAATATATCATTGGAAAGCTTTTTTGACTTGGAATCGAACAGTGGAATACAGATATTTCTACCACCAGATGGCGCTGTAATATTTTCAAATTTCAATTTCTAATTATGATTAAATTATTTTTAATGCATCATTCGAAAGATATTTTAAAGTACTTTTATATTATCGAAAGTGGAATTCGAGATTTCACCCAATTTACATGTTTCGAGGTTTCCTGATTAGGTTTCCTTTGGTATCTCAGCTACTAATTAAAATAAATTCACAAGTAATTTTTGAAAGGTTTGTTAATTTGGAATTGAACAGTTTTAAAACCAAGATAAGGCGCCGCAGCCGCCACCGAGCGGGACTTTGCTGAACTCAGAAATTTGAAAGATCATAACATGGTGAGTGAACAGGTTGTTTCAGATATTGAAACTGGAAGAGGGCGCCGCAGGCGCTACCGAGCGGGAATTTACTGAGATTAAAATTTTCAATTAAGCTATTTTCATTATATGTCACTAAGCTGTTGTAAGACCTGAAACGGGAAAAAGGCAACGCAGGTGCCACCGACCGGGAGTTTCATAAAGTCGAATTTTTCAAGGATCGCGAACCAGCTGGTCGCCGAAGGCGGCTAGTAGTAAATAAACTATTTAAAAAAAGGATTAAAAACTTAATGTTGTCCAAAGCTTTAAAAAACCCAAACTCGATTTTACTCCTGCCATTTCTTATGATCGCGGAATTTCGCATAAAATCAAAAATGCTGCTAGAAAAATAAACATTAAAATCCCAATTAAGCCCAATAAAAATATTTATCAAATTTTTAGAAACGAGAAAGACAAAGTTGACCCAAGTGAAACCTCTGGTATTTATCAAATCCCTTTCATTAAAGAAAATAAAAATAATGGTTATTATATTAGAATGACAATTAGTTCGATCAATCTGCCCTTCTCAGAAGAAATCTCCCAGTGTCGGCAACTTTTATAGGAGTTGAGTTTAAGAAGGAAACGTGTGGTACTTCAGTGGATACCTGGCCACTGCTGTGTTTTTGGTAATGAGCAAGCTGTCAGCCTCGCAAAAAAAGGCTCGAGACTACTTCAAATGAGATCCCCGGCACTATCATTCCATTCCATAAAGCTGTATATTAAACAAATAATGGATGGGTATTTAAAACTGCAAATTCATGACAGAATAAAATTAAAGCGTTGGAGGGCTGAAGATCTTTTAAAAATTCCCAGCAGTCCACGACGGCAAGCTGTGGCCCAGTTCCGCCTCATGACTGGACATGATTGTTTGGCAGAACATCTCTGTCGCATTGGAATCTTTTCAAATCCTGGTTGTCCCCTCTGAAAACCAGCAGAACCAATGAACAGACACCACCTCCGTCGATGTGCTTCACTTTGTGGCAACTCTGAAACTGTGCTTTACTGGAGTGTCAGAGAACTTTTAAGGCAATGACTTCGGTCACTTCTACTTTTTTTTTTTTTTTTTTTTTTTTTTTTTTGGTGGGGGGGGGGGGGGGGGGGGTAATAAACTAATAATTTTGCTTCTGTATTTGCCTTGCCATTGGAAAAATATATATATATATATATTGAAATGACTAAACGAAAAATTAATAGCAAAATCAAAGAGCATGCCACTGATATCAAGTTTGGTAAAATTACAACCGTGCTCATTAAAATCAACACTAACGAGAAAATAGATATTAAATTTCAGGATGTTCGCAAATTAGCAAACTACAATAATGCAATTTATGCTTCGAATCGCGAGACAATAGAAATTTTATCCAACCTGTTTTCTTGTAATGGCAACGACCCAGCACAAGACGTTAACTGCAACTGGACTGGATTCTGGAACAGACATAAACAACTTCACCAGAAAGAAGCAAGCTGCCAGAGTTTTGCCTCTGATGAAGGGGGGGGGGGCTTCCACAAGTTAACTAAGGCATTTTTTGAGAAAGTAAGATAATGTTTTTTCTATTTTAATATATATAAATGTTAACATTTATTTTAAACACACTTTATTAGATTTTAGAACCTATAAGGAGGTAAAACTGTTCAATTTTGTACTTATGTAAATTTAAGACACCCCCTTCCCCCCTCACTAACAATCGGCAATCAAACGCTCTACAGAAGTGTTTGATTTTCAGTGTTTTTTCATCCCCAACATAAATGTCAATATTCATTTTAAGCTTGTTTTATCTGATTCTAGAAACCTAAAAAAGAAATAGAATTGTTTAATATCTCACATTAATGAAATATTTTGGGATCCCCCTCCCCTCCTTTACCATTTGCTAACAATCAGTAACGAAACTCCCTGCAGGTGTCTTGTGATTTTCAATCTTTCTCTATATGCTGCTGCATATAGAGAAAGATAAATGTGTCGAACTTAATTAGGGGTAGAATTGTTCAATACCACTCACAACTAATGTATTTTGTGTTATTGCTTCTTTGAATATTTACAAGATCATGGACAAAGGTATTTTTTCTTATGTGATATAAAGAATAAAGGTTAATGCCAACTCCTTACTTAACTATATGCAAATAAAATATAACTACAATGTTTTTTTTTAAATTTTATTTTTCCGACTGAGTGAAAATAATGCCTTGACTGGGGGGAGTCGAACCCCGAATCACTCCTGGTTCGACGACCGGGTTGTTCGACTACTGGTCGAGGCATTATTTTCACTCAGTCGGGAAAAAAAAAAAAAAAAAAAAAAAATGATTTTCTTATCTAACAGATTAACATTACACTGAACTTGTGATAAAAATAAGCTTACTGAATCTGGTAGCTTTTCCCCCTGTAACTTATTGTGAAATTATGTTGCAGATTATTTTTTAATGCCTAAATTGTGTCACAGATTGACATAAAAAATTCTGCTACCGGGTCCAGAAGAAATAGCCAACAAATATTTAGAAAACATAATTCATGCATATCTTAGAGGCCTCAACAACAAATATTCAGAAACCATAATCTATATATAACCTCAAGTTATTGCCGACAAATATTCAAAAGCTGTAATCAATACATATTCAGAAAGATATTGTCAACACATAGTAAGAAGCAATCAGGAATATGTACTCCGAAGATATCACCAACAAATATTCAGAAGCCATCATCAATATATATATCCTCAAGTTATTGCCAACAAATATTCAAAAGCTGTAATCAATACATATTCAGAAAGATATTGTCAACACTTCGTAAGAAGCAATCAGGAATATGTACTCTGACAATATCACCAACAAATGTTCAGAAGCCATCATCAATATATATTCGGAAGATTTACCAACAAATATGCAAAAAACCATTATCAATTTCAATATTAGCAAAAGATATTGCCAACACAGGGTAGCTACAGAAATTCATAAAAAAGTTCCCTGATTTTTCCCTGACTACTTTTGACAAATTTCCATGATTTCTGGTACCTATTATATACATTCCATAGTTTTGTGTATATTGCACTTTTGTCTCTTGTATAAAATGTTCGCAAAACCACTGCAATTAAAAAAAAACTATACTGATAGGCAAAAATATCTCAATCTTCTTTTTTTTTTTTTTTTTTTTTTTTTTTTTTTGTCTTTGTTTACTTATAAAAAGGAAACTAAAATTCAAAATTTGTAAAAAATTAACAAAATTATAAAAATAGGAATCATTTTAATTGCACAACATTAACAACAGAACATAAAATTATTCCTCAAGTTGTTGCACGAAAAATATTTAATTAAAAAAAAAGAAAAAAAAAACATGTTAACTTGGTGAGATTCAACTAGAAAGCAGTCAATACAGTGTAATCATGGCTAAGATAACACTTGTTTGGCGATCTTTTGGTCATGTTTACAGGGCAAAAATGAAAATTTCCATGATTTTTAGGTATTTTTATTAAATTCCCTGATATTTCCAGATTGATAAAGTACCCTGACTTTTACATGATTTCCCTGATTGTCGCCACCCTGCAACAATATCCAAAAAGTATCATCAATATATATTTGGAAGATATAGCCAATAAATATTCAGAAACCATCCAAATTATGAATATTGATGATCAACGATACTAAGTTTTGCATTTAGTTTCTACATGTGATTGAGGAAGAATCTCTAGCTTAAGAGCAGATTTTTTTTTAATGTAAAAGCTTTTACGGATTTGATAAAATATTTTAAGTAGTTTGGAGTATAAGGTTGATTTTTCATACCAACTATGTGAAAAGAGCTGGGAATCAAACTCAGGCCCTACACTTAACATGCAGATGCTCTTCCACTGAGTCACCCTGGCTGACAACTAACTCGACATTTCTCACATAATAACCGTTACATTTGAGTTTGCAGATAAGGCGACCTTGCCAACCGTTATTAAGTGAGAAATGTCAAGCTGGTTATCAGCCAGAGTGGCTCAGTGAAAGAGCGTCCGCATGGCCCAGGTTCGATTTCCGACCCTGGCATTTTTCACATAGTTGGTATAAAAATAAAATCAATTTTATACTCCAAACTACTTAAAATGGTCTTTCATGGTTGATGTTGATGAGTTTATCAATAAAATTTCTAAATATTTTAATTTAAGACATTAAATGGTAAAATTTGATATTGGCAAGCATCCTTGCATATTGGAAGTGGAACATCACAAAATGGTGACAATGCAAAATCACTGTCTGAAAGAAATAGTCATGTTGTACTAACAAAGGATTTTGAAAAGAGAAGAAAATTCTGCAGATCCCCCCCCCTCCTTATTTAATATATTTTTATTAGCTATGCATTGGAACTTGCAGCTCTTTAGATACTGTTGTGAATATGCACTTCTGCCTTACAAAAAAAAAAAAAAAAAAAAAAAAAGTTTTTTCCAATAAAAGAATAATAAAACTCACCAGAAACTCTAGCTCCTCTTATCATACACTCATGCAATGTCTGAGCATCTTCAAACAAATAAGAAACATGTGGAGCTTTAGGTGTCAAATGAGATATTCTGACATGCTCAAGACCCTACAAAAATGTTAAAAAAAAAAAAAAAAAAAAATTACTTAAAACAAATAACAAATATGGTTCACTTAAAAATCATGATATTCAAAGAGAATCTACAATTAAAAATTCTTGAATTATGCATTTAAATACATAATGCTACACATAGAGGATGATAAAAACAATTAAGTAGTAAGGTTTCTTAAAAATCACAGAGATATATGAAAAGGAAAGAAGTTGGAGAGAAAAGTACTTTTTATTTATCTTTATCTGACAAAGCAATCTCTAGAGGGTCATCTCTCATGATAAACTCAAACTATAGTCCATTCATTCTATCGAGAGAATGAAACTAAATAAACGCACGTGCGGTTTGGCTGCGGTGAAAAACCTGGCATTCTGCCAGGAGTGCCAAACAAAAAGTGTGAATTTCTTTTTTTTCTTTATTTGCACTGTTTTGCTCGTCATATTGTCTGATTGTTAAAATTTGATAATTTTTTCATGTGATTTCGTATTTTACCATAATGGAGAGTGAGAAAAGTTCTTTGAGTCCAGTGAAGAAGAGAACTAAAAAAACCCCTTTAAGTAAGGGTGAAAAGGATATGATTTTAAACGTTTATAAAAATACGCTTGAATCAAATCCTGAACTTTCGATTTCTGATGTAGGAAATTAAGCTGCTCATATAACTGGGGTATGTAAAGCTTCTGTTTTCCGAGTGATTTCAGAATATAAAAAGTGCGGTGCTTTAAATTCTCCGAAGAAGATAAAAGTATGTAAATGTATTTCAGAAGATGTAGATGATTTTGAGAGGAATGCTATTAAGAGGAAAGTACATGAATTTTTTTTTTTAAATGAGCTACTGACTATAGATAAAGTTTTGAAAGTCGTAAATGATGACCCTGACTTACCAACCTTTAAAAGAACAACCTTTTATCATCTTCTAAAAGAATTAAATTTTACATATGCACGAAGATCACGAAAAAGTACTCTCATTGATAAAGACGAAATATTTGTGTGGAGAAGAAATTATTTAAGACAAATAAAAAATTTCAGGGTTGGTTGGTTGGGTTTTACGCCGCACTAGTGCTGCGCAGATGGGCAATAAAAAAAAAAAAAAATTCAGGGAAGAAGGCCGCAAAATATATTATATGGACGAAACATGGTTAAATGCAGGACACAGTTAATAAAGTTTGGAAAGACACTGCAATACAATCTTCTAAGCAAGCATTTTTATCTGGTCTTTCTTCCGGACTAACATCTCCATCGGGGAAAGGTAAACGGATTATAATTACTCATATTGGCAGCGAATGTGGCTTTGTGGATGAAGGACTTGACATATTTGAATCCAATAAAAATAAAGATTATCATGAGGATATGAATTCTGAAAAATTTGAAAAGTGGTTTGCCAATATTTTACCTCTACTTGAAAATAACTGTGTAATCGTAATGGGCAATGCTCCTTACCATTCTAGGAAAGCCGAAAAAATACCTAATACTTCGTGGAAGAAACAGAAAATTGTCGATTGGCTTTTAACAAAAAATATTAAATTTGAGGACGGAATGTTAAAAGCTGAATTATTGCAATTAGTGAAACGAAATAAAAGCAATTATAACAAATATATTGTAGATGAATTGGCAAAAGCGCAAAATAAAATTGTCTTGCGACTACCCCCCTATCACTGCGAGCTCAATCCCATAGAACTAATTTGGGCAAAAATGAAGAACTTTGTTGCGAAAGAAAACAAGACATTTAAAATTTCCCATGTAAAAGATTTGTGCATGCAAAGCATAAAAAAAATCGGCGGTGAAGAATGGAAAAAGTGCATCCAGCATGTAATAAATGAAGTAGAAAAGAAAATGTAGGATCTGGATAATACGATAGATAATATCGTCGATTCCATGGTAATTAAGCTTCACTCAAATTTTCTGAGGTGTTCTAAATTTATGATATTAATATTTTTCCATAATATCTGAAAATTGCTCTATATATAAATAGTAAAATAATAATAACATAAAATAAAAAATTAATATTATTGAAATAGTTTTTGAGTATCTCAATTTGTAACTTAAATAGTTTATCCGATTTTCGTAATTAATTAAATCATTATATATTGAAGAAAAATAAGCCTCCTCCCCCCCCTCCCCCCCAGCACCTTCGGTATACCAGCAAAACATCTCGCACTCTTAAATTCAAAAATAAATAAAAAAATATCTGGTACTGTATACAAATCTGTAGTTGCTTGATAAAAATTGCTAGAAAAAAAATTAAATTCTCCAAATTGGAGATTTCGGCTGAAAGTGAACCTTCTTGGCTATTTTTGTGCAACCCTTTTATTTAGTTTCGTTCTCTTCTTTCATTGAATAAACTATAGATATTTATTACTCATAAATTACCATCATACTCATAAATAAATTATCAATACTACTTTCAGAATTTTTTTCTTTTCTTTTTATGATCTTTATTTTCCATTTGAAAATACTCATCTATGTATCTTTGCTAAAATTATTTGTGATTTTCTAAAAAATATTTTCAATCAAATACTATCCAATTAATTTAAATAGAGAAATTAAAATGTCTTTAGTCTTAAATTTGCTCTCTATTAGCAGGATTGTCTGGAATTGTTTTAAATTTTTGCAATCAAATTAACTGATAAAATACCTTATATTATTACAAGAATTAATTTCTTGTAATTCTTGAATTAATTTCTTGTCATTTCAAGAATTATTCGATACAAGACCCACATTTGTTTATCACAAACTACTTTTTCATTCCAAAGAAAATTTCATCATCAATCTGAAGGTTTAGACATGGGTTTCCCTTTCTCCCCAATTCTTGCTGATATTAAAGTCAAGACACAAAGGAAACAATTTTTATGGATTAATACACACAATACATACAGTATACTACTAATAAAAACTAATTTGTTACTTTCCAAACTGTCAAAGAAATAAATCAGAGTTGTAGAACATTAAGTAAAATTTATTTTTAAAAATAAAAAATTTTATGTTGGATTTTTTGTTTCTTATATAAATTAAACACAAACAGGAATTTTTTCCGCATCTACAACATTTTTCTGGTCCTTTCCTAAAATTTCATGTACTTATATAACAGTTCATGCATTTTTAAACACCATAATTGAGTCATTGGCGTGAAAATTATCCTCTGTTTCTTCACCATTATTTTTATTTTTTTAAATCACACATTTCTTCTATGCTTAAGATACCACATGTCCCAACACCTTGATTAATGCAAATACGAGTATTATCACTAAATTTTGTACCAGATGCATCCTTTGCTACATGCAACCAATTTTCATCTGCATTATTAGCATCATTGTCTTCATAATTTTCTAGCCCTTCTGTTTGGTATTCTTCATCATTTTTTCGCACGTAACCGCATTTCACGAAACAATTTTATTGATTACTAAAGAAGCTACTTCCTACCATACTGAAATTACAAAATGAATAGATGGTCCGGAGACATGGCATCGCAATTTCGGCCCTCCATGAAAATGAGGAAAAGAGTTATTTTAGGACGAAAGAAGTAATTTCATTTCATTTAAAATATACCTTATATAGGCTTTTCAATTTTGGCTGATCAATTTCGATCACAATCGTGATCATCTTCAGAGCCACTTGTTACGTCTTCGTCCTTCGTTTTATAGTTTCGCGGTTTGTTGTCAGAGTTCCTTCGCTTCACTTCGGATTCTTGTAAGAGGTGTTGCCATGCAGCTGGGATAATGGAATGTTCTCTATTGTTTACTGTGTTGGGGTTAGTGATAATTTCAAGGGCCTCCCGTTTTAGAGCGTAGTTATGGTTATTGTAGGGAGCTATTTTTTGGATGTTAATAGAGTTAATGCTTATTGGGTTATTATTATGGGTAGTGGAGAAAGCGGTAGAGGTTTTTCCTAGTTTAAGATCTGCACGGTGTTCTTTTTCACGATCGGCTATTTTTCGTTTAGTCATCCCGATGTAGCAGGCTTTTTTACTATTGATATGTTCGAAGTTGATTTTATAAATTCCGGAGGTGTGGTTTTGTGGAATGGGGTCTTTTTCGTTCCGGATGTGTTGAAAGATATTTTTGTCAGGTTTTATTGGAATGTTTACGTTATTATTTTTGGCTTCATTTTTTATTTTAATGCTGGCGCCATTACAAAAAGGGATTGCGGTGGTAAAATTAGGTTTAGGTTTCTGGGCGTTATTGATTTTGTTAAGAGATTTTAGGCGTTTTTTGTATAATTTATTTATAAGATTTTTAGAGTAGTTAGCTTTTGCGGCGATTTTTTTGATATTGTTAAGTTCTTTATTTAGTAATTGTTTGTTAGAGCAGATTAGAATAGCGCGGTTGATATAAGATTGAATGGCGGATAATTTGTAAGTGATGGGGGTTTTACAATTTTTGTTTATAATTTCAGTGTTAGTAGTGGGTTTTCTGTAAACGGTAGTGTCGATGGTGTTATTAGGGTTTTTTATGATTTTTATATCAAGAAAGTTTAGAGTATTGTTTGTTTCTTTTTCAATTGTGAATTTAATGTTATTATCTAAGGAATTAAGGTTTGTTAGAAGGTTATCTGGATTTTCAGTGTCGGGAATGATGGCAAAGATGTCGTCCACATATCTAGTCCAAAGTTTACAATTTTTGATTATATGGTTGGCTGAATTTTCAATAAGGCGGAGTTTCAATTCGGCAATGATACCTGAGATAGGGCTCCCCATAGGGACGCCTTGATTTTGATGGTAAGTATTATTATTAAAGTTAAAATATGATTCATTAAGGAGGAGGTTATTTGCTCTAATTAAAGTTTCACTGGTTTTATTGTCCCCAAATATGTTGGTTAATTTAGTATTAATAATTGCAGTGATTTCTGAAATATTGATGGAGGGGTAGAGATCTTTTACGTCAAAACTAACGAGTTTATCGGTATAATTTATATTTGTATTACGGAGTTTATCTAGGAACATTTCATTTGAGTTTATTGAGTAGTTAGAGGGAGGGAGAAGGGCTATGTAAATGCTTTTCATGTATTTTTCGAGATGGTAGGTTGGGCCTTCAGCTTTATTTACTATAGGGCGGAGAGAGGGGGGGTTTTTGTGATCTTTATATTTAGCAAAGAGACGTGGTATTGTGGAGGCATGGTTATTGAATGTTGGTTTGTTATTGTTGGGCCATTGGCCTGTTTTTATGAGATCTTTTGTTTTACTTATGAGTTTATTAAGAGGTGAGGGGTGGGTTTTTTTTTTTGTAGCTTTTAGTTTTTCAATGGTTTCTTGCATCATTTCATTATAATGGGTTCGGTTCATAATGGTAATAAGATTTGTTTTGTCTGACATAAGAAAAGTTAAAGGCCTCCCGATTTTTCTTATAATGTCCCTTTCTACCCTATACAATAGCCTAAAAAATAACTCTAAAAAACTTACACGCGAAATTAACCATAAAACCTTTCTAGAAGACTGCTTGCACTTCAAAACTACTCCTAAATTTATAAAAACAAATTCAAACTTCATAAATAAACATTATAAACTCCTTGCCAAACAATTTGAAATTTCAATTTTAAAGAAAATTATTAAACAAAAATCCGTTCTCATCTTCAAATTAAAAATAGAAAACAGTAAACTCAAACACGATCTAAAATTGAAAACTAAACCTGAAGACTTCAACCACTTAACCAACAAAATTAACCATTTCACAGAAATCGAACAAAGTATTATACAAAAACGGCACCAGAAAAAATTGCATAACTTAATCATAAAAGAAAACCCTAACCTTATAAAAACCCATACCCCTACAACTCACCCATATAATAATCTTTCTACATTTGAACTAAACTCACATCAAGACTCCCTATTAAAATTAGGCGCTAAATATATCCTAAATGACAAACCAAACTTAAAAGACACAATAGCTCACATAGAAACCGCCATTGACTACATTCCAGCTTTCAAACAACAAACAATCCGGAACACCGCTATAAAATCCATCTCTAAAGTAAATAAAACCTATAATGACTCCGAAGATATCAAATGTCTTAAAAACTTAAAAAACAATCGTGGTTTAACTTTTCTTATGTCAGACAAAACAAATCTTATTACCATTATGAACCGAACCCATTATAATGAAATGATGCAAGAAACCATTGAAAAACTAAAAGCTACAAAAAAAAAACCCACCCCTCACCTCTTAATAAACTCATAAGTAAAACAAAAGATCTCATAAAAACAGGCCAATGGCCCAACAATAACAAACCAACATTCAATAACCATGCCTCCACAATACCACGTCTCTTTGCTAAATATAAAGATCACAAAAACCCCCCCTCTCTCCGCCCTATAGTAAATAAAGCTGAAGGCCCAACCTACCATCTCGAAAAATACATGAAAAGCATTTACATAGCCCTTCTCCCTCCCTCTAACTACTCAATAAACTCAAATGAAATGTTCCTAGATAAACTCCGTAATACAAATATAAATTATACCGATAAACTCGTTAGTTTTGACGTAAAAGATCTCTACCCCTCCATCAATATTTCAGAAATCACTGCAATTATTAATACTAAATTAACCAACATATTTGGGGACAATAAAACCAGTGAAACTTTAATTAGAGCAAATAACCTCCTCCTTAATGAATCATATTTTAACTTTAATAATAATACTTACCATCAAAATCAAGGCGTCCCTATGGGGAGCCCTATCTCAGGTATCATTGCCGAATTGAAACTCCGCCTTATTGAAAATTCAGCCAACCATATAATCAAAAATTGTAAACTTTGGACTAGATATGTGGACGACATCTTTGCCATCATTCCCGACACTGAAAATCCAGATAACCTTCTAACAAACCTTAATTCCTTAGATAATAACATTAAATTCACAATTGAAAAAGAAACAAACAATACTCTAAACTTTCTTGATATAAAAATCATAAAAAACCCTAATAACACCATCGACACTACCGTTTACAGAAAACCCACTACTAACACTGAAATTATAAACAAAAATTGTAAAACCCCCATCACTTACAAATTATCCGCCATTCAATCTTATATCAACCGCGCTATTCTAATCTGCTCTAACAAACAATTACTAAATAAAGAACTTAACAATATCAAAAAAATCGCCGCAAAAGCTAACTACTCTAAAAATCTTATAAATAAATTATACAAAAAACGCCTAAAATCTCTTAACAAAATCAATAACGCCCAGAAACCTAAACCTAATTTTACCACCGCAATCCCTTTTTGTAATGGCGCCAGCATTAAAATAAAAAATGAAGCCAAAAATAATAACGTAAACATTCCAATAAAACCTGACAAAAATATCTTTCAACACATCCGGAACGAAAAAGACCCCATTCCACAAAACCACACCTCCGGAATTTATAAAATCAACTTCGAACATATCAATAGTAAAAAAGCCTGCTACATCGGGATGACTAAACGAAAAATAACCGATCGTGAAAAAGAACACCGTGCAGATCTTAAACTAGGAAAAACCTCTACCGCTTTCTCCACTACCCATAATAATAACCCAATAAGCATTAACTCTATTAACATCCAAAAAATAGCTCCCTACAATAACCATAACTACGCTCTAAAACGGGAGGCCCTTGAAATTATCACTAACCCCAACACAGTAAACAATAGAGAACATTCCATTATCCCAGCTGCATGGCAACACCTCTTACAAGAATCCGAAGTGAAGCGAAGGAACTCTGACAACAAACCGCGAAACTATAAAACGAAGGACGAAGACGTAACAAGTGGCTCTGAAGATGATCACGATTGTGATCGAAATTGATCAGCCAAAATTGAAAAGCCTATATAAGGTATATTTTAAATGAAATAAAATTAGTTTGCTTTTCATTAAATTTATATGGAAGTAATTTCAGTTTGTATGGCATATGATATGGAACTGCTTGACCATCAGGAGAAAATTTTTACAAGGTCATGAGAAAAATTTTACAACGATGAATGCAGGAAAATGACTTTCTGAAGCACGATACATGAGGGTTTCATTAACATTATTTAAATACAATTTGTACAGGGACCCAGTTCCTGATTTAAGGCAGGGCATTCGGGGCATGTGCCCTGGGCCCTCACACTGAGGGGGCCTCCAAGAAATTCCATCATACATTTAAAAAAATAGTTAAAATGAAAATTTTCCAAATTTTGCTATAATGATCGATGTTTTTTGTTTTTCGTCAATGGATTATTAAAATTTATACTGCACTGTATTACTGCATATGTACTACTAATTGTGTTACTGCACTGTTTTATAAATAGGCGGTATGATCTTTCAAGGAAACTATCAGCACATCAAAAAAATTGCAATATTTTCGCTAAACGCAAATACAACTGAATACTACCGATACTGCATTCCAAACTCTTCCTAAAGCTAACTAAATCCAAGGCATGCACTACAGCGCAGATATACATGGGCGCGATGTACGTAGATCCGATAGACAAGCATCAGATCTAGTTAAGCCTTACTCTTACCATTAAAATGAAAAATGAAGTGAAGTGAAAAGAATTTTTAGATGCATGATTAAAAAATATGCAGTTTGTTTTGTTTGTTGTAATATTAAAGTACGAGGAAAAGGGGCCCATTGAACATGAGTGCCCTGGGCCTCCAAGTGAGAAAATCGGTCCCTGCAGGGACCACAGAAATAAAACGATCAATGCAGGAAAACAATAGATGCGGGAACGAAAGATTGGGGTTTCACTGTATTAGAAAATTTTTGAATTTATGAGTTTCATTAACTGGCTGGTGCACATTCTAATATTCAAAATTTTGTAGCAAAAGACCCTGGACTAGATAGAATGTAAATCAGAAAATTTACTCTCCATTTATTTTTAAATTAAGTTAAGAGAGAAGTGATAATGAATTTCAGAAAATAGAAGCCAAAAAAGCAGTTGATTTGCAATGAGTCATTGTATATTTCATAAATTAGCACTGGAAAAAAGTAATAATAAATAAAATAATAATGAAGTCCAAATTCTGTCTATTAGTGGCAAAATATTTGTATTTCTGCAATTGGCAGTAAAAACATAATTCTGCTATTACCAAAATGATTCCAGGACAGACCACAATAGTATTGTGTATTTTAATAATTGAACATAAAAAAAAAATAAAAAAAAAAGCAAGAGTTTTGTTAATTTGTGATGAAATGCTTATGAATAGGTTTTGGAGAATAAATAATGTTGCCGATTTAGTAATTAAAATACTTCCCTATGTCAATAATTTTTGGTTATTTTATTTATTTTTTTTTTTTTTAAATCCCAAATTTTACCAATTAGTTGTGATTAAATATAATTTTGTCTTAATAAGCGCTGGAATATTTCTGATTTTTTGCATCAGTATACAAAAAACATTAGAGATCAGATAGCTTTCAGTCTCTTTAAAAAGTTAGTGATTAAATTATTTTGTTAATTCACAAAAAAAAAAAAAAAAAAAAATGGTGTACTTCAATTTTTTAAATAATTAATATGTAGTAGCCATCACATAGCTTTCTTCTATATCATTGTATAAAATGTGTCCCCAATTAATTAATATGCACAAAAATTTAATAAAACCCACACACATACACACACACTTCTCACAATAAATTTTTTACATAAAGCTTGATGCAATTGCAACCAACAGATGTTGAGATATAGCCATTGAAAAATTGCAGACAATAATAGCACTATTGCCTGTCATCAGATATATGACCAGATTGAATCAGCAAAATTTTTCATAAAATCTGTCTAACATATTAAGTTTGGTGTATTTTATATACCTTAGAAGTTAAGATACAACCTACCTATAAACAAAAAAATATTTTATCACTTGACATCCACTGATTTAGCATAACTTTCATATCTATATCATATCACCTATCAAGGTCTGGCAGATTTTTATTATCACAGAAGTTGCCAGGATTTGATTGCCAAAAAGTATCGGGAAGCACAAGCTTCCGCTCTAAAATTTAAGAGGTGGCCCCAAATGACTAAAAACTGTTTTGAATTTCAGTTTCAGAATTTCATACTGAAATTGAAATTTTTTTGAAGAAAGCTTGCCTAAAGTTAGATAAAGTACTAACTATTTTGGGAAAATTATATTATTATTTAACCCCAAAAATTTGAATTTTCTTAATCAATAAGATATATGATTTTAATGTTGTGGGTAGAAACTGCCAGACATATGAATGAAAAGGAAAAAAAAAAAAACTACCCACATTGATTTTTGGTCTATAGCATTTTCATATTATAATGTGTAGCAGGGAAACATGATTTTTTTTAAATGAAAGGGAGCCTCGAAATGATACTGAGTTCTCCCTAATTTAAAAGCTTAATCAGGCCATGGATATTGCATTAAATATGGATAAACAATGTCACCTTTCGGCTTATATGCACTCAAATTGAATTAACATAACTTTTCTTCATAGCCATCATACATATAAAGTTTTATGGAGTTATGTACTATAGAACCTGAATATATATCTTCTTGTAAACGGGGCAAATTGCAGTATAGTAACAAAATCTGCTGTGTCTGTACATCCAAAAATGTAATCAGTACCAATACAATCAAGATGCAATCAAATATAAAATTTTGTCTATTCTATTGGTTCATGAGATAACAGACTTCACAAAATTTTGGTAACCATTGTCACCGAGACAGACTGACGTACATTTTCTAATAATGGTCAAATTATGTCAAGCACATCTTTAAAATGTTTAAATCGATGTGTAAAAACAAGGAGGGGAAATGAAAAATGTTTAGAAATCAAATACTTTCTTCTAATATAGAAAACTAAAAATTATTAAACAATAAATAAAATTATAATTATAATGAAGCACTTTACAAATAATGACCGGATGTGGAATCAACTTATGAAATCTATAAAAGACCACAACTTTAAGAGATCCAACACAGATGAAGATCGTTTGAAAAGGGCTGGGCGCCCAGCCAAAAATATTAACGATAAGATATGAGGTACCTATTAAGGTTTTTATATTTAATTAATTATGTAAAAATTATTATTTCCATCTCTAAAGAAAAAAAAAAAAGATTTTATCAAAGTTTTTTTTTTTTTTTTTTTTTTTTTAATACACTTTTTATATAACGAGATTGGTCATTTTTCTATCCATTTGAATCAAATGCTTTTGTCAATTTTTAAACTGCCATCCATCGAACATATTTCGCTCAAAGTGTCATACATGTTCACAGTCGATTGCCATATAATATGCAAATATTTTGATGGATTTATCTTACCAAGAGCAGTCTCCAGAGGCGAATATCAGTCAGCCTGTGCAAGCTAACAATTATTTTTTAATGCATCTCTGCAGACCGATTTTACTCAAATTTTAGAGTGAATAGTCAAAGACAGTACAATATGCAAACATATTCAGAATCTATTTTACCAGAAGCAATAAAAATTGTCTACCTGTGACATATCCTATGATTAATATTTAATTCTTTCTGCTGAAATGATTATACTCAAATTTTGCATATGAGTCTATAGTCGATCACAATACATTACACCAAAACTTTTAAGAATCTAATCTGGTCAGGCACAGGTTTCAGGGCAAAAATCTATCTGTCTGTGTCAAATCTTGTTTCCATATTTAACGCACTTCTGTCAAACTGATTTTACACATATTTTAGACATTACTCCATAGTCAATGACAATACAATATGGAAGTACTTATCTTATCAGTGGGAGTTTTCAGGAAAAAAAATCTGTCTGCCTGTATCAAATCTTACTATTATTTTTTAATGTACTTCTGCTAAACTGAAATTTTCAGTTCATTAAACAAGGGGAGGAGATCTTTTCTTTTAACATATTTTTTTGCAACATTTGGATGGTCTAATATTTAGATTCTGCAGTTTCTTTAATTTTATTTGTTGCTTCCTCAAAGCATAGGCTTTTTTTCGGAGTCAATGATTATTCTGAATATAGTCACAAATAATTGGTCAGCTTGCATATATCACTACATACCAAAAAAAGCACAATAAGACAAAATGTGCAATATTTAAGAACATGTGCTTAGCCCTAAAGAAATAACAATGTTCTTATTTTAAATAGTTTGGAGTGTAAAATTGATTTTTTTATGCCAACTATAAAAAATGTTAGAGCTGAAAATCAAACCCAAGTCCTGTGCTTAACGTGCAGATGTTTTTCCTAGGCTGATAACCAGTTCGGCATTTCTTACATAACATTGGCAAAATGCAGAGCTCGTTATCAGCCAGAACCAGGAGGGTTCAGTGGAAGAACATACACACATTAAGTGGAGGGCCTGGATTCGATTTCTGGCTCAGGCATTTTTCCCATAATTGATATAAAAAATCAAATTTACACTCCAAACTATTTAAAATGAATTTCCACGGTTGGTAAATTCATGAATAAAATTTCTAAATGTTTTTTTATGTTGGCAAAATTTAGGATTGCAATGTTACAGATGAATGTTTCATTTGGCCTAATTTTGGATAAGAAAAAAGAAATATAAAAAAATTAGAAATTTTTATTCATGAATTCATCAACTGTGAATATTTATTTAAATCAAATTGGAGTGTAAAGGTTGATATTTTTTATTTATTACCAACTATGCGAAAAATGCCAAAGCCAGGAATCGAACCCGGGCACCTCCACTTAACGCACGGATGCTCTACCACTGAGCTACCCTGGCTGACAACCAGCTAGGCACTTCTCACATAATATTCATTGGCAAAGTCACCGAGTCTGCAAACGCAGATATATCAGGTGAGACAATAATAATCGTAGCACAACTCCATAGACCACGAAATTTCAATTTAGAAATTTTTATTCATGAATTCATCAACCGTGAATATTTATTTAAATCAAATTGGAGTGTAAAGGTTGATATTTTTTATTTATTACCAACTATGCGAAAAATACCAGAGCCGGGAATTGAACCCGGGCACCTCCGCTTAACGCACGGATGCTCTACCACTGAGCTACCCTGGCTGACAACCAGCTAGGCACTTCTCGTATAACTTTGCCAATAAATATTATGCAATCAATGTGTATAAAATTTTTAAAGTGATAATGAAGTCAATTTTTGTGAGATGCATAATTTAACTTTTTATAATTTTTTAACGCTCACATTGAATTAAATGTATATATTTTTATGTTGAAAGAAAATGAACTCGTAATTTTTTTTTTTTTTTTTGGCAACAATTAAATTATAGCTAATATTTTAACGGCTATTTTATTTCTATTAAGAGCTTATTATTTTAATATTTTAATTAATTAAAAGAAAACTATTTGAAAATTCGAAAGTCTGACTTCAAAGTACTGTGTTGTCAACCGGATTTCGAGCTACTGTGAAAGTTTGAAATGTCTAACTAGTAGGGAAGTTAGTTAAAAATAGATTGCAAGATTTGTACCGGACAAACAAACAAACAAGAATCGAAGTTAATAAAAACATGGTAAAAATCAGGGTTCTCATTAAAGCATGAGATTGTGAGAATCTCTTATGTTTTTTTTTTTTTTCCCCTTGCATAAAATTTTTAACATTGAGAGAAATTCATGTACTCTTCTGGGTTTATTTATTAAAATTTCTGGTACAAAAACAGGTCAACAATCTTGAATTTAGAAAAAACTTTCATCTTTCACAAAAATCAGCAAATTTAAACAGATCCTTCACAAAGCTGAATGTTTTTAAAAAGTTTTCAAAAAACTTAAATAAGAAAATTACATATTTTGCTGATCAGATCAGCTGCAAAAAAACATTTCTACAGTGAAACACCAGAAAAACAGGCATAACCCTGTATTGAAGATTAATATAAATATATATATCTCAATTTACAGTGCAATAGCTATTTCAATGATTAGCTGTGAAAAAAATCAACGTATTTAAACAATTAAATTCAAATTATACCAATGAACTGTAGACATTATTAGCAATTTATATTTATTTAGAACTTTTTTTAAAAATATTTTTTGTTCATTCTTTTTAAAAATCTCACTTTGTTCTGAATAAGGGTGAGAAATTCTCGCTCAGTCTTTACCTCTCAAGAAATTTCTAAAAACAGTTCGTAAGCAAGCAAAATTTCTCTGATCACATTTTCTGCCAACTGAATCTAACCTTTTTCACGTAGTGTAAAAAAAAAAAAAAGATGAAAAAAAAGATAAGTTATCTCCATTTTAGGATAAAATGGAATAATAATAATAATAATAATGAATGAAATAATAAATGAATATTTCATAATAAATGAAATAAATTCTGTCACAAAGAAATGAGTAAATCAATCCCATTAAACATAACATGTGGCATAGTTTTATGTGTGCAACTATGTCATTTTACCAACAGTGTGTGCCCAGTGGCTGCAACACGGCGACATAATCGCGAACACAGAAAAACGGCTTGCGGAAAGTTTTTGTCAGCACTAATAAAAAAATTAGTCTGCAACTTTTGGACAGCCTTTGTCTGCTTTATTAAAAAAAAAAAAAATTGCCGCAACTTTCGGACAGTCTTTGTGTGCAGTCATAAAAAAAATTGTCTGCAATTTACAGACATTTTTTGCTTACGACAATGCGCTACCAATGTACGATGCCTTAGACGCTCTCTTGTAGGAACTCTAGAGACCCCTACAGGTGTCTTGGTAGTAACACACAAAACAGTGCTTAACAACAGCGACCTAGGGAGCCTAGATTTTCCTTGATAGGCAGCGGTATGCATGTATTCTTTTCTCCTGTTACCTGTTACTGAGATTCTATGGGAGGGTACGTATGTATACCGGATTCTTCACATTCATTCCCATTTTCTTCAGATTCTGAGCATTCTTTAGACTTCATTCATTTTCCCCGAAAATTTTTAAAGGCAGCTTTATTATCTATTTATGATTATTGCTTATTCTTTCCATTTTAGGAATCTGACAAGAAATGAGATGATGAAGCGATTTGTAACTTCAAAAGTTATAAGTAAAATTAATGAGAATTCTTCCTGCACACCATGTTTTAAATAAAATTTAGAGGCCACACACCTGCTCCAAACAGATATTCCTGTTCCAATCTGCTACAAAAGTGCTATTTTCATTTAAATTATTCCAAAGTGCATTACCCAAAGGTCACACACCTGCACCAAAAGTGCTAATTTCATTTAAAACTGCTCCAAAATTTCTCCTCCACTTCAGAATTTACTTATAAAAATTTCTGTATCAAAACTAAAACTAATACTTTTATTATTTATAATTAATTACAGTACATTCTCAAATATCCGCACAGCTTAAAACGAGTGTTTGTTTTGCGGGTTTCTGAATTTTGCAGATTTTAGAATAATTTCTCTTATTTACATCTCAGAACCTCATTTGAGTTGAATTACCTTTAAGAAACAGTTTATAAGTTATACATTCAATGCTGAAATAAAGTGTGCCTATTAAAAGTACAAATATTTTATGAAATTTTAATTTTAAGAACACTTTTTATACATCATATTATTAGGGATGAAACGGATAGTGATTTTGCCGGATATCGGATATCCGGAGCTCTTCTGCCTGCCGGATACGGATATCCGGATTGGATATCCATCGGATATCCGGCATTTGTTTTGTTTTTTGTTGTGTTGTATATTTATTTTCTTTTTCTTTATTTTAAAACAAAATATAAACATTTCATATACTATTAATTCTTTTAAAAACATTTTAAATATAATTTATTTAAACATATTTATTTAATATTCTATTTATTTGTGCAATATTGCTATGAAGAATAAAATTTTAAGCCTAATATACTCATTCATACGCTTGAAATTTTTGGTGAAAAGCACTATCACAAAAAGGTAGGTTTTGTTCAGAATTATAAAACTAAAACTTAGTATTTACATATTTTTTACAATACTATTATCAAAAAAATGAAATAAAATATTTTACTAATATAATCACAGTTGAAGGGTTATTTTCATATGAAAACTAATAAGTTGTGGCCATCACAAAACTTTCTTCTACATAATTCTATATAACAGCGCCACTTACGGTTTAAATCGTATAAAAGTTTAACCATAGCTTCTCACAACAAATATTTTACAAAAGGAGTTTATGCAATTTTAATCAACAGATGCTGAGATATACGCTTGTGAAAAACATAATAGAAGCTCCACCTGTCGGCTGATATACACATAAATAAGGTCAACATTTGCTTTCATAATGGTTGTCTTATATATCAAGTTTCATGCACATATGTCATAGAAGTTGGGATTAACTTAGCCTATTCATTGGGTAAATTGTAGTGCAGTATTGCCACCTGTTGGCCGATATACACCTAAAATAAATTGCAGTAGTGTTTCACAATGGCTGGTTCTCTCACATACCAAGTTCTATGCAATTATATACAATAGAATAAGAGATATAGCCTTCCCCTTTTGGGGGGAAATTTCTGTATTGCAGAGCCACCTACTGGCCAACATGCATCCAAACTGACCCAGCATAATTTCTCATAATGCCTTTCTAACATGAAGTTTTGTGTAGTTACATGAAATAGAACCTAAAATATAGCCTTCCCTAAATTGCAGAAAGCACTGTATAACAGCACCACCTGTAGAGCAATTGGCACCAAAATTTGATAGGCACTAATATATGCCAAGTTACATGTACATATATATTTATATGAAATTCTGTGCAGTAGTTTCTGAGATATAGTCTTCCTCTAAGTTGCAGAAATTGCAGTACGGCAGCACCACCTGTTGTGCCATTTGCACCAAAAGTTGGTAGGCACTGATTTATGTCATGGTGCAACTACACATAAATTTATATGTAATTGTAGTACACAGTAGTTCTGGAGGTACAGTTGAACAAAATTTTTGTCACACACACACAGACATTTTTTTTAAATTGGTCAAACCAGGTTCTGGACTTCTTAAAATGTGTAAATCCATCAAAAACCAGAAGTTGAAAATTTTTATGAATCCAATACTTTCTTTTGAAACATTTATAAGAAAACATAAAAGAAAGAAGAAAAATAAAATAAAATAAACTAAAAGCTTCAAACTAGTATGTTATGGCCATCACAAAACTTTCTTCTATATCTCTCTATATAACAACGGTACATGCTCTTTAACATGCAGAAGAAACATCATAGCTGCTTACAATAAAAATTTTAGGTATTGAGTGTAGTGCAATTTTAATCAAAAAATTCTGAGATGTAGCCATGTGGAGAATCACAGAAGGTGAGGAACAGCTGCGCCACCTGTTGGTCGATATACACCCAAATTAAGCCAACTTTTATTCTCATATTATTTTCATCTTGTTTCTCTCTTAAATTTTATAGATGTTGAGATTTAGCCTTCCTATTCACAGAGTAAATTGCAACATAATATAGCCACCTATCGACCAATATGCACCAAAATTGAATCAACATGATGTTTTATAAAAATGACCCTTTCCCATACTAAATTTTTAGCAATTATACACGAATGAATCTGAGATATAACTTCCCCATTCACGGAAAAATTGCAGCATAGCAGCATCACCTATTGGCCGTTATGCACAGAAATTGAATGAACATGTTTCATAATAATAGCCCTCCGTGCGACACACTTAGTTTATTTTTTTAATTATACACAGTATAAGCTGAGACATAGTCTTCATTTAAATGGGTGAAATCACAGTATAGCAGCGCCATCTGTTGAGTGATTTGCACCAAAAGTTGATGGGCATTTTTTTTTTTTTTTTGGTAAGATGCAACTATGTATAAATTTATATGAAATTCTGTGAATTAACTCTTGAACTGCACAAAATTTTTGTCAGATAGACATTTTCCAAAAATGGCCAAATTGTGTTTTGATTCTCTCAAAATGCGTAAATCCACCGAAAACTGGAAGTTGAAAATTTTTACGAATCCAATACTTCCTTCTATTTAATATAGAAAAAAATAATAATTCAAAATGAATTTATACTTTTTACTTATTTTATATTTTTATATTCTGTACAGATAAGAAAGAAAATTTTACATTAGTTATTAAAATTCTTTAAGTGAAGTTTTTCTGCAGTACAAAATCAAAAACTTTAAAAATAACTGTTTTTTTTTTTTTTTTTTTTTCTTTATGAACAATATAAAAGTGAAAGTACAGACTTTCTGAAAATTTAAATATGTACTTTTATTTGAAATAATTTTAATTTTTTGGGATATATCTATGCAACGCAACAGGGAATTCTAAATTCAGGTGCTTTAGTAAGATATTCCATTAAAAATGCAATTTTATATAAATTGGAAGGTTTTTAAATATCCAAATCGAATAGATAGATGGCGCAAGTAATGCCAGGTTTCTGCTAGTATAAATATATGGTCACAAAAACAACAGCTTTATTGTGTATGGAAAACTGGATTGTAAATAAACAGGTTCTAGTCAATAAATGCACATTATTTAACTCATTCTCGAAACAATCTAACAACTTTAACATCCAAGACTAACAATATTACTAAACAATCTAACAACATATTAGCAAAAGACATAAAAACAGAGTTATATATACACTGCAACTGCAGAGAATAAATATCATTTGTTCAGGAACAACAAGGAACAGCTCTTTTTATTGTTATGGGGAAGATCAGGGGGAATGTTATAGATCACTCTGGAAGAAAAACCTAGCTAACTCTGTACAAAATTAAAATAGGGCTTCTATATTTCTTAGACCTGAAGCTACTTTTGGCTAAATTTGTTTGCTAATGAGTCCAAAATCGATTTTTGCAGAAGCCAACTCAAAAAAAAAAAAAAAAAATCCTTTACAAGCTACAACTGATCTAAAAAAAATATAAAAAATTGTCGCAACATCTTCATCTGATGGGAGTTTAAGCTTGAATTTTCTCCTTCGGATATCCGGCTTGAAATTGCCGGATATCCGTATCCGGTGTGCTGATATCCGGTACCCCGCTGAATATTTAAAACTCAGCCGGATAGACCGGATACCGGATAGTTACCGGATATCCGTTTCATCCCTACATATTATACAAGGTCGTATCCAGAAAAAAATTTCGGAGGGGGCCCAACTTTCACTTAGATGTTGGTCGTGCACCTGCACATATGTACACCAAGAGCGTGTGCATTAAAGTTTGTCCCCCCTCCTCCCCAATCACCTTAACTTTAAAACAAATATAAGTTATTACCTTAAAATTCGTATCTAGGCATAGTAAAATGGTTATGCACTATAAATAACATCAGTTACGATGACGCATGGCGGCAAACGATGGAATTAATATTCCTAAAATCTGAAATGGCAAGAAAAGATTTAATAATAATTCTAAAAAGTGCCTTGGGCCTAAAACTGATGGAACTAGTCCTTTAAAATGCACATGTCTCTGCTAGAGAGTTCTTTAATCCGTGATGTTATAAACTGCTGACAAACGGAGAAAATCCCCAAAAACTGGACTCACGGTAGTCCGGTTAATAAGGAGTCAAGCTCGTAATTGAAGGATTGAGCGATCGATGCTGGAGCCATCCAAAGACTGTCATGTAGATTAAAATTAATGGTATCTGGTGCATGTAAAATCCGTTGTGTCCTCCATGTTTTGTAAATGTAATAGCTCAGGTATACTGAAGTTGGGGAAACATCTCCTCTGTGGAGGTTTTAAATTGTGATGGTACAATTACCCTAAAAAGGAATTCTAGACCGTTGATATGATGTCCGTCTAGCTTTAGTGCAATGTTAAGTCCATTCAAATTCAACATACCAAAAACTGGATGACGTCCTATTTCAATGGTATGGTGCATGATTTATGTTCGAAACAACTGTGTTTCAAATTTTTTTTTTTTTTTTTTTTTAAAGATATAGCTTTTTTTTATATAGCCGAGATATATCTTTCCCATAAAAAGGGAAATCTAGTGCAGCTACGCTACCTGCTGGGCGATATACCCAAAAACCTAATCAACAAAACATTTATATCTAAGTTTCCAAAAATAGTCTAATAGTGTTCAATGCATCTAAAAACAAGTAAATACATTAAAAACTGGAAGTCTAAAAGTTTCCGAATCCAATACTTTTTTCTCTAGTTATGTGTGTAGAAGAAAATAATACATTTATATGTGGTTTTCTAATTAGATAATAATGCTTGCTTTAGATCATATTACCGGAAACATGATGACCTGTGTGCTGGCATCCACTAAACCTAGACATATTACATGTCTAGGTTTAGTGAACACATTGAGGTCTTCTCATATGGCTTACTGTTTAGCGAGGGTAGATGTGTCTTCTACAGACCCTGGGGCCATGCTTATACGCATTGTAGTTGCTGAAAATCTTCTGGCATGGTATACGTATCGAACTATCTAGCGTTTTTGTATGTAACCAGGGTGTGTATCAACCAGGTGTCTCATGTGACACAGCGTATCTTCAACTGTGTATGGACGTTATTAAGTGATTATCATTTGGAAATTTAACAGTGAAGCGATGGCCCATCATCGTGTTCTACATCAGACTCAGATATGTCTGCTTTGTGACGATCATAACAAAGATGTTTACATAACGTGTTGGTTTTTTAAGGCCTGTCAGGGCAGTAGATAGCAGAGCCACATATTCTACTTGTATCGCAGCTCACACCCACTTTCGTTTTAGGACCGTTCAGAGGTTTTTTGAACTCAGGGAGCCTTAGCTCCAACATTATGTATATATATATATATATATATATATTTTTTTTTTTAAGTTTTCCCTTTCACTTGGCCTATGGTGCGAGCTGCGGTTCATACCAATACAGGTACAATACCTTACTTCTTCTTTCGAGTGCAGGGAGCTACAAATACTTTTCTGACTTTGTGTTGACCAATAATTGTTGTAATGCTTAGGGCTATACAATCGCATGTGACTGATTTTTCTCCTTGAGAGATTCGTTGTGGTAATCCTTCTGATTACTTATGCGAATGCTATTTAGTTATAGGTGCATGGCGACGGATGACGGTAGTAGTGTAAAAGATTGAACAATGCTGATGGTGCATGGCCACATATGGTGGCTTTTTCCGCAAGTGGGTTTATCACTTTGGTTTCCTCTTGGAAAACAAGGAAAATTGATACGGAATTTCTTTGACAGAACCTGTGGACTGCATGTACCCACTAGAGTCTGGTACAAAGCTTAGTCTGGTTTGGGAATCTGGACATTCGTTTGAAAATCTGCCTCGATGCAAATATGAATACTGATACTGAATGCTATACTCTATGATGTGATTACTGCCATTCTTGCTTTAAGTAGGATTTGGTAGTACCATCTTTCATCGCATGTCTTTCTGTAAAGTAGACTTTATATTGGCTGTTTTTTTTTGTTAGAATTTATACTCTATGGAAGGTATACTACGTGCATAACTAACAAAACTAGAAGTTCCATATGCAACTGTGATCTTTGTTAATGACGAATCTTTTGTCTCGCATGGAATTAAAATGCTATTTCTGGCAAGAGAAGTGTTTAAAAGAAAGGAGACACATTACAGTGTTCAACCAATAAGTACCATAAAGATCTCTTTTTAGTGTTTTTTACAAAGAGCTAATATGCATTTCGGTAATTTGGACTTTACAAGACAGAAAATTGTTAATAAATAAGATTTCACAAGCAAACAAACTAACAACAAAAAAAAAAGATATTGTGGAGAAAAAATTCTTTTTTTTTTTTTTAGAATTTTTTTTCTGGTTCGTGGAACATGAAAAAAAATTGTCTCAGACAATTTCGGAGGAGGGGGGGGGGGGCTGAAGTCCCCCCTCTGGATACGTCCAGATTACGTGATATTATAGTTGCAAATTATCTAGATTTTTGAAAAGTCTGATCAATAGTAGTTTAAGTAAGAATGTTCATACATATTTATTTTCCTATTACCTGTAAAAAAAGTCAGCAATTCATGGTCAATCACATAAGTTTGTGCTATGAGAAAATTTGAATATTTATCTTCATGAGAGAAAATCTTTCATGAAAACTGTCTATCTCCTTCTTCCTCCTCCAAATTAATGTAATTTATTTTTTGATAATTATATAAAATTACACTTATCATTTCCTCCTCTGTAATATGCTGAGTAATTGGTGATTCATCAGCACCAGTTAATAATTGATTTATCTTTTAATACAGCTGAATTTTTGCAATCCACTAATCAACAAATCAGTTGTGACAATGTTTGTTTACATTGCAAATGATATGCAAATTTTTGAGAGTTGACTGTATATTGTGTTGTGTCAAACATTGCTATGAAATATTTAATTGAATGAGTTCAACTTATTTTTGTATAACTGTTTATACTATTGTTACAAAATTGTAAATAATTGTGTTTATTTTTGTATAAATTCTTTCAAAGAGGCTTAGTAAATTGATAAAGTGCTAATTTTGTGCATTTCTAGTCGTTTTAGCATTAAAATAACCTTATTTTCCCTTAAAAACGCATTAAAAAGCCCCAATAAGGCAGGTGATGGATTTGGTGCCAAATTTGGCGACTTTCTCCCACCTTGGCGATTTTTTTGGCGAGAAAATCCTTATAAGGGATATACCAAATATGGAAGCTGTAAGTTGATTGGTTGACCACTTTCTAGAGTTTTCTCGAAAAATCTGGGTTCCATGGAACAGTACATAAGAAGCGCTTTCTCGCCAAGGCGGTCAGTTCAGTTCAGTTTTCAGCCAGCTTCGCTAGTACTTGTATTGCTCTGAGCCTCTTTGAGAGAGACTTGCTTCAAGTGTTATTGCTATACAGTTTGTACTGTGGATTTGCTATTGACAGCTGTTGTTTAAGCTGTGTTTACTGCTTGAATTGAAGCTGATAATTGGTTTATTGACCTGTATTTTTCTGGAACTTTCTGTGAATAAATTACTGAATTTTTGTAAGTTTGGCCTTTCATTCTCGGACAACTCACGAACCCCCAAGTACGCAACACTATATTGTTCTGTAATAAAATTGTATTTGTGTATTATTGCACAAGATCACCACTATTCTTAAGCTCTCGCCCCCCCCCCCCCCACCAAGATTGCCACTATCAGGCTTTATTAGTGTATGCCATTTTCACCCCTGATTACACGCAAATTTTGCAGACAGATTATGAAATTTTAAAAGCCTGTCACAGACAGCTACAAAATTTTCTGCCACTGGGAGTGTGTGTATTTGTGTAACTGTCTGATCACTAACAATATGTGTAACTGTGTGTGTACTTTTTACTAACTCTCTGTGTAACAGTTGTGATCTTTGTGTATGTCTGTTATCAGCTCTAATTTAAAATAATTTAACATGGTCTTGAATTCTATAAAAATGTATTTACTACATTAAAATACAAAATTGGGATGGGGTGATAGCCCCCTCATACAGAATTGTTTTAGTATACAGCTCTTGTTATCTTACCCTTTAATTTGCAATTATAATATTAAAATGCAGGGTGTAATAGAAAGAGTTTAAGGGGAGGAAGGGAGTCCCAGTGTATGGCGTGATTCTAGAATAAACCATCTGCTATAAAATATCCCCAAAAAATTTATACTTGATCACTTTTTGTTAACGGCAGTAAATTCCTGAAAAAAAATTCAAATCTGTGCTTATTTCTTTAACTAATTAAACTAAATTGATTTTTATTCATTTATTGCTCTTAAAATAATACATACTATGTCATTAATAATAAGTACATTTTAATAATTAGTAAATTTAAATTATTAAGTTGAGATTAATATTGAGCGAGTTTAATTTCACAGTAGAGCTATGCAATGGAAAATTCACGACAAACTGGGACTCAACCATAGAGATGTCTGCAGTCATTACAATTTTGATCCTCCTTGGAAGATATGGCTCCGACGCTTTGGTTATTTTATGGAACAAAGAGGACGTTGCAGTCTGGTCAGATTTTACCCATACTGGCCATTATTAATATACTCAACCTATATTTTAGGCTAAGTATTTATGATTGCTTCTTCTGAAGTATTCATTTTTAAAGGAGGGAGGGGGGTGCATTTTCATGAAAACTAATAATATAAAAGAAACACACACTAATGCTTCAAAAAAAAAAAAAAAAAAATTATTCAAATTGTTATTTTTTTTATTTTTCCTGAACTATCATAGAAGTATTTAAAAAAAAAAATCTAAATATCTACAGACAATTCTGGGGTATGTACTGTAAAAAACAGTTCGGTATTTTTTAATGTGCCATTCATTCAAGAGAGGATTTTTACAAATAATCTGTACTTAAAATAACACTGCAGTAATTTAATTTAATAACAATTTCAGTGCTTATAAAATAACTTATGTAATTGCCTACAGAAAACTTTAAGACTTTGAATTATTAAATAATCACGGTTCTTCATTATTTGCATAGGTAAAATTTACTATTATCATTTAAAAATTGTGAATGGCAGTAAAAACTCGGGTACCCCCCCCCCATTTTTTTAACACCTCTAATTCAAAATGTGTAGTATTTTCAGGGTATTCGCAGACATGATGTAACAGTGGTTATTTGACCTTGAAAGATAAATGGACAAAATTACAGTTGCTATTTGAAGATGTTTCATCACAATTAGGGAAGGACAGGGAAGAGCCATTATGAACAATGTGTATAGCAAGAGAAAATTCTACTAGAGGAAGCCTTTTTAGGCACAATGACCTTAATATAATAATAAGATGTTTCATTGTCACATGCTAGAGCCAGAAAGCGTTTCAAGTATTACTTTTTACAGGGTGATCCAGAACATTTTCTTTAATTTTCTACTGGTCTTTCTTTTGCTTTCGGGGCAAAAATTTCACTGAAAGATATGAAGTATAACACATTCTTCACACGTCTAAAGTTTCAAGATGATTTGTGCAGTACTTTCTGAGATATTTGACAAAACGTTTCGAATTAAAAATTTCTGGTCATTTATGGAAAAGTAGTGTATTTTACAGATTAACATTTAACAATAAAAAATAAAATAAAAAATTCAATTCAGGTGAAAAAAAAAAAAATAATACTAATTAAATAAGCATTAAATATATACTTATACAAGGAAATTAAACCACAACAAAATAAATATTCAAGAATCTTACAGGAAGTTCTTCTGATTGAGCATTAAGATCAAAATTGCGTTTAATTTTCGGTGGGGGACGGGTAGCTATGTACACAGCAGCTGTAGCTACAGCACCTGTAATAGCAGCAGCAACAGAACCACAAATATACTGGAATGAACTGTCCATTTTGGAATGAATTATTTCTACCTGTAAAACAATAATTATAACAAATATGATTTATAGTAGATATATATAAAAAATAAATAAATAAATAAATAAATAAAAAAGCTTGTTTGCTACAAAAACAAATAGTTCACTAAAGTGTGTTTTGGGAACTGTTGAATCATAAAGCAAATCTTTCATTTAAATATAAATAAGTTTTAAATAAAAAAATTAATCTGCATATTTACATTATCAGAAGTTGAAATATACACTAAAAGGCTTAAAAAGAAAAATTATGTATAAAAAATAATCATTTAACTATTATAGTAGTTATTGTTAGAGAAATAGAAAATTATAAAAATCAAATTACAAAAATTTGATTTGTAATTTTAAAAAAATCAAACAATTTTCCTAGTTAAGTTGATCAGGCAACTTTGAATAGGGAAAATATCAGCAGAAAATGATCATAACTCATTTTACAATAATTTAAAAAATGACTACTTTTGAAACTTGTAATTTTTAACAGGTATTTAAAAATATTTTATCATTCTATTACAGCTGTTGGAATGCTTGTACATTTTCAATTTGAAATTTTTTTCTTAAAAATATCAGAGTTAATTTTTTGTCAATATAAGCCTTACTCACAATATTACATAGAAATGATACATCATATGAATCTAAAACATTTTTTACACATGAGAAAATACCTTAAAATTAAAATGACGGAAAATACTTTTGCTAAAAGCTCCCTTCTTTTGAAAATATATATATATATTATTTAAAAATTATCCCTTTCTTTGGCGTAATTATGCTCACAGTGATAAAAGTTTTTAAGTTAAAACGTTAATTGTTAGTCATTTCATATATTTATGTGTCATATAAAAGCGGTTAAACTTTCGTTAAATTCAGGATAATTATCTCACAGGTATCGTACGCGCAAAAGACATTTTTATAAAAATAAAATTTAAAATAAAAAATGTAGTTATTTTAATGGCTGTTAACATAATTTTAACATCTGTTAAAATTTACAAGTTTCAGAAGTAATTATTTTTTGAGTTATCTTAAGTAAAGTTATACACTATATATATATATATATATATATGATATTTTCTCCTTTCAAAGGGTACATGAACTCTTAAAAGCTTTTAATATATCTTTTAAAAGTTCATAGCTATAATACATCATGACAAATTCTTAACATACTAATATTTTAAAAATTAGTGACATTTCTACAAAATATTTTTTAACGTTTTCTCTTTGTGAATTTTTTACATAGTATGGACCTATCTCAAAAGTGTTGATTAAACAGCCGTACTGATTTAAAACTAGAAATTTATTTGAAATTCAAAACTAAGTATGAAAGAGTATAATCATGAATGCGAAAAGAAACGATGAATTTTTAAAATAAGAGAAAATTTTAAAATTGCACATTCATACTTTTTCAATCCAATTAATACATGAATGTCAGCACCCAAAATTCAAAGATCCTATAAAGACATTTCAAGTTTCTCAAACTATTATGAAGATACTTTTAACACATAAGAAAGCCTAATAAAGAGAAATTTTCATATAGAAATTTCTAATACTGCATACAATGTAGTTGACACCGGCATTTTCCTTTGTAGACTTTCTTCGTTGGTTGGTGAAAAAATAACATGCGCAAGGTGAATTCCAAAACAAGAACTAACAAGCTAAAAGCTAAACTAGATCCGAAACTGTGACGAAAGCGTCGGAGTCTAGTTTAGCCTTGACCAAGTCGTCAAAAACCTCAATAAAAACTGTGATCCGTCCGCGTGCAATCGAAGTGTGACGTCACTGACCGTCCGTGGATGCAAGAAAAGATTTCCTATCCGCGTTTGTAATGATGGATAGATGGCGCTTTCCCAACTGCAGTTGTTAGTAAATATAATAGCCCCACGTGTATTTATTATTGTTCTTTCTTGTTGTTCTATCATTGTTTCAGCGTGAAAGCTATCAGTGGTGTGATAATTTCACCTTAGCCCACCAGAGGGCGAGCATTTCATTACAATCGCGGATAGCCCATTGGATTTTTTGTAAAAAAAAAAAAATATTAAAAATCGAGGAAAATCATTTCCCGATTTTAACCCCCCTTATTTGGATATAGATATGTATAAGTTATCGTGTACATGTAGGCCGTGGGCCATAGGTTGATATCGTTCAAGTCCGTTTCAATCATCGAGGGGCAATTTCAAATTAATGTTAAAATTAAAAGAATATTCTATTATCTACGAATTCGCAATGTTCTGGTCTGAAGATGTGCACATTATTTTATAATTAATTAAATTAATTCTACAAATTTGACATTTCTGCGGTCCTGCTATTCTACTTACACTTAGAGATAGACAAATTGTCTACTCATTCAGTTGCTTATTCTCCAATCAAAACAGTAATTTCATTTTCGCTTTTATTTTTAGACCAATGGCAGCTGTTGTTGCGACACGCGCTAGCATTTGATATGTTTTGTTTACGTTTATTTATGTTTACATTATCTTGAGTATTGTTGACATTTTCATCCAATTCTATTATTGCTTTCTTTTCGTGTATTTTTAAGTAATCGTTACATTTCATATAATGTAAGGAAAAAATGACATATTGTTTATATATCGGGAATGAGGTAAATTCAAAAATGTAATATTTTTCTCAAATAAGATGTACAGTTTCTCTCGACATCATTATCTTGCGTATTATAAACATTTTGATCGAATTATTTTATTACTCTTTTTTTTCCTTTACTTTTTAAGTAGAATTATTACAGGTAATATAATATCAGAAGAAATTACTATACTCCGTTTCACCTTAAGTTGGCAGCATTGAGGAAGGTAAGGAATGTAATATTGCGCGCTAAGAAGTAGTTCTAAAGTTATTTTGCGTTTTTAAGTTGATAAATTTGATAAATATATGCTATAAAATAAGGAAATTCAGCTTACGCAAGAAATGTTTGATTTTTTTTCTTATTTTAAAAGTATTTAAATAATAAACATCTTTTTAGCAAAGCGAACGCGTAGTGACGAAACAACGGCATTTCTGAGTTTCATTTTGGCTCGAATCGGTTTCAAGGTTAAACATCTGGCGCGCTATTTAAAATTTCTTCGCCAGTTCTCTCTGAGTCTCTCCCTACTTTTATTATAGTTTTCTTTCTCTTGGTTACAATGAAAAAAGAATTTATCAGTTTTATAAGAAAATTTGCGATTCCTGTCATACTTCCTTTGAAAATATATATGGGATATATAAATTTATATCTGCATATGGGAATTCATATATATTCTATACTTTTAATAAAAAATAACCTTGTTTAATAAACCTATTTAAGTTAGCAAATAAATATAGTAAGTGTGATTTATTCAACTACCTTGGAAAAACATTTTCTAATTGGAAGTTTAAAACTGAAAAATTATATTTAAAGAAAGTTTCAAAATACCACTAGTAGCTTGATTCTATTCCGCTAATTAATAATTTAATAGCTTCATATTTCATTATTTATTTATTCGTTTAAATCTTCGTTTAATAAATAACTTCTAAAAAAAAAAAAAAAAAAAAATAAAGGAAAATGGAAAATACTCGTAACAATTGTTTAGGTTCGAAATAAAACGCACTTTCTTTGTAGCACTCGTACCTACTTTGTTCGCCTGACGAAGAGCCGTGTTTTATTTCGACACGAAACAATTGTTTCAAGGTTTTAGCATTGTATGGCTTTTTTTTTTTTTTTTTTTTTTTTTTTTTTAAGATTTTAACTTATTATTTTCCCACGCCAATCAATATAAAATATCCGTGCACCATACGAACAAAATTGTTGAGTGGCTGAAAAATAAAATGGCTCTTAAAAACACAGCTGAATATAAATATGTAAAAAGAAGAAAGTAGCACTTTTTAATTTTTGGTTTAAATTATATATATGTTAAATAACCTGATTAAATTCAAATAGTAATTAATTTAAAACATAAGTAATTTTGCATATAAACACTATAAATTTCAAAAACTCGCAGCAGTTGTTTCAGGTCAAAATAACAGTACGGCTCCTCACCAGGTGAACAGCAGGCACGAGTGCATTCTCAAAGCAGCAAGGTACACTCATACCTGTTAAGAAATTTAAAATGACTTCTGCATATTTCTGCCTTCGAAATATCATGTGTTAAATTTCAGAATAATGCAGTTAGTTAAAGAACAGAAAAGGAACAAAAGATTAAAAATCCATTAAAACAAGGTGAAAAAATATTGAAAAATTGTTGCATAAAAAATAAATAAATAAATAAATACGTTTCGTTCCTGTGTGGGGAAAAAAACGAGTATTAAAGGGTTAAACAATTCAACTGCAATTTCATAAATTATCTTATGCTTTAAAATATTATATCTGAAACCCTTTTATGAAATGTAAAGTGTAATATATATTATTTTTGTAATAAAAAACGACCGCTGCGTTTTATTCGTCCTCATTGTAACCAAATTAAGTAGTATTTCAAATAAAACAAACTAATTAATTAATAATATTTAAATTGAGAAGGAAAAACACTTTTTTCAATAAACTATTGTATAGTATTATGAAATAAAAAGTACTCATGAACACCAACAGGAAATGTAAAATAGGATAGAGAAAATGACTCTTCCAGGATTTTGAAATTTTAACCTTTTATCTAAATATTTTCTTATTTTTATTTATTTATTTATTCATGAACGAAACACAAAATTATATATATACTTTTATTCATATAACTTTACATAGTTAAAAATTAATAATATATAAATATATATAAAAAAGACTTTTTTTAACATTAAAAATTTTAATTATTGCAGAATTTCACTCAAAATTTCTTTCCCTTTCTGAGTTTCGCTAAAACTCATAATATGTAATAATTATTACTAAGCAGATTTTCTTTTTTCTTTTTTTTTCGCCAAAATTACAGCTTTCATTGTTTGCTAACAACCTCACCTGCTTTAATAGTATTAGTAACCCTGTTACTATGACAACAGGTGTGATTAGGTCACTGTAGCCTTTTCTCTACTGCCAACTTAAGGTGAAACGGAGTATAATTGTTTGTACATCGGAGATGAGATACATTCAAAGGTGACGTGTTTTTCTCAAATAAGCTGGGCTGAAGTGAGATTGTTTGCTGATCAGTGGAAAGTTTTAAATATTCGTGAAAGAAAAATGTCTACCGATTTGCTTCTTCTTCAAATGAAAAAACTGTCCAAACTGTCTTTAGACAACAACATTAGGTTACCACAGAAAGCGTTATCACAGTAAGTTTTACTCTGACATGTAGCTAAATTATTACCGAAGCGTCAGTGGAGGCCTCCATATCCCTTTCCGATCGAAAGCGTACATTTGTACGGGTTAGACATGCTACGTAAAGTAAAATGTTACGTAAAGTATTAGGTTGTGATTTGTGGCAACAGTTTTGTAATAGCTGAAAAATAAACAAGAATAGAATTCCATGTTGGTGTAAGAGTTTAAGATTCTCTTTATCCTTTATTTAAAGTATTTTAAGATTATACAACAATATACGAAACATGGTGGCAGACGGAAATTTATAAAGTAGTACTGTGAAGCTGTGAACTGTGATTTTTTTTTCTCAGAGAAGAAAAATACTCCTGATACGATGAGTACCGATGCTAAGCCTATCGCATTCAAACCGCCAGAACCTTTGGTGTTCGATAATAATCTGTGTACGAACTGGAAATTGTTCAAACAAAAGTGGGCAAACTATGCTATTCTAACCAACTTAGAGAAACAAGATGTAAAATATCAAGTTGCTTTACTATTGCATACTCTTGGTGACGCTGCGTTGCAAAGGTATAACGGATTTTCGTTTTCTACAGCAGAAGATGCAAGAACAACTACGGATATAATCGATACGTTCGAGCAATATGTAGTAGGTGAAATTAATGAAACGTATGAACGCTTTATGTTCAATAATAGAAAGCAACAAGAAAACGAAACGTTTGATGAATTTTTATCTGCCATAAGAGTGCTAATTAAAACATGCAGCTACTGTACGGATTGCATTGACTCGTTACTTCGAGATAGAATTATTTTGGGTTTGAAAGATAACCAATTGCAAGAACTGCTCCTGAGAGAGAGAAAGTTAACATTAGAAAAATGCATTGACACATGTAGAGCTGCAGAATATGCACAAATTAAAAGAAAAGAATTTCGTCCAGAGATTGTGAACAAAATTAAAATTCATCATAACAAGAAATCTTTTAAAACGAAGAAAGAAGATGGCAAGAAAGAAAAATCATGTAAATATTGTGGAAAAAAGCACAAATTTACCAAAGAACTCTGTCCAGCATGGGGAAAAACATGTTCTAAATGCATAAAAAGAAATCACTTTGCAATCAAGTGTTCATCATTCAAAATAAAGAAAGAAGATAGTATACATCAGCTGAATTCAGATGAAGAAGAATGGGTGAACAAAATAGGAGATCTAGGCAAGGATATAAAGGGTGTGATGATAATTAATGGAAAAGAGGTAACTTTTCAACTTGATACTGGAGCAACGGTTAATATCTTACCAAAACAGTATGCAACTGGTATAGAGCCATGCAAGAAAGTTTTGAAGATGTGGAACGGCAGCACTTTTGAACCAATAGGACTACATCGGGAACATGTAATCAACCCCAAAAACAATAAAAAATACAATATTGAATTTATTATCGTTGACAAAGAACATATTCAACCACTGCTTGGTTTGAAAGCTGTTCAAGCTATGAAGTTGATTACAATTCAAGAGAAAGAATTCCAATCTGTGAATATTGTCGACTTAACTGATTATAGTGGTGTTTATGCTGAAGGCATTGGAGAATTGCCTGGTGTCGTTCATCTTCAGACTGACCATGATATACCTCCATCTACTATGCCAGTACACAGAGTGCCTATTGCTTTGAGATATAAGCTAAAAGAAGAACTGGATCGACTTGAAAATAAAGGGGTCATCCGAAAAGTAACTGAACCAACTCTGTGGACCAGTAACATAGTGTGTGTAGAAAAACCAAATGGCAAGTTAAGACTGTGTTTGAATCCTCTTGAACTGAATAAAGCTCTTAAAAGACCAAGATATATTATGCCTAATTTAGAAGAAGTACTACATGAATTAAATGGTGCTACAGTATTTAGCAAATTTGATTTACAGAATGGGTATTGGCATATTTCACTTGACAAAGAATCGAGTTTACTCACAACGTTTCAAACTAATTTTGGTCGGTATTGCTTCCTACGTCTACCCTTTGGCCTAAATGTGGCTTCTGAAATATTTCAATTGAAGATGAAGCAATCATTTGAAGCTCTTCCTGGGCTCATCAATATTGCTGATGATGTAGTAATTTTTGGAAAGGACATAAAAGAACATGATGAAAATGTAAAAATATTTTTACAGAAGTGCAAAGATCTAAAAGTGAAGCTCAATAAAGAAAAAATGGAACTACAATGTCAGGAAATCACTTTTATGGGTCATAAAATATCCAAAGATGGTGTGAAACCAGACTTTAAGAAAATTCAAGCACTTGTAGATTTAAAAGAGCCAAGCAACAAAGAAGAATTAAAAAGGTTCTTGGGAATGTGTAATTATCAAATGAAATTTGTGAAAGACTATGCTACAATTAGTGAGCCATTGTATACTCTTTTAAAGAATGACGTTCCATGGAATTGGACAGCGAGACAAGATGCAGCTCTGAAGAAATTGAAGAATCTACTTACAAAAGCACCGACTTTGAAAATCTTTGATTCTACAAAACCTGTTGAAATAGAGTGTGATTCAAGCAAATTCGGTCTTGGTGCAGTCTTAATGCAAGGTTCTAGCGCAATCGCCTATGCAAGTAGAACACTAAATGCTGCAGAGCGTAACTATGCTCAGATTGAAAAGGAGATGTTAGCTGTCATATGGAGCTTAGAGAAATTTCACCATTATGTATATGGAAGAAAAGTAACAGTGTACAATGACCACAAACCTCTAGAAGCTATAAGAAAAAAACCTTTATATAAAGCACCTAAACGTCTGCAAAATATATTACTTAGAGCTCAAAGGTATAATTTTGATTTAATCTACAAGCCTGGAACAAAAATTCCTGTTTCAGATACTCTCTCCAGAGCACCATTAGAAACAACAGAACATGACGATAAGGAGATTGATATAGTTTGCAGTATCCATACTTTACCAATTAAAGGTACCTGTTTAGAGAAAATTCAAGATGCATCAATTAAAGATGAGGAAATACTTGCTTTAAAACAGATGATCACAAAAGGATGGCCAAAAGATAGAGTTGATGTTTCTCCGATAATAAGAAGTTATTTTGATTATCGAGATGAATTGGGAATTCAAGATGGTGTTGTAGTAAGAGGAGAAAGAATTGTAATTCCAAAAACAATGAGAAAAGAAATGAAAGATAAAATTCACCTCGGACATCTAGGTATCAATTCATGTTTAAGAAGAGCAAGGGAACTCATATTTTGGCCTGGTATGTCAACAGAAATTAGACAATTCATTAGTGGATGCCATACATGCTTGTCATACAGTGATCATAGACCTCAAGATGCTATAAAGTGGCATGAAGTAGCTGAAAGACCTTGGCAGAAGGTTGGAATTGATTCATTTGTTTTAGAAGGTAGAAATTACTTAGTTACTGTGGACTATTTTAGTCAATTCATAGAAGTAGATTACCTGACAGACACAAAATCTACAACTGTGATAGGAAAAGTCAAACATCATTTTGCAAGGTATGGTATACCAGAAACAGTTGTAACTGGAGGTGATACTCAACTAAGATCTGATGAATTCAACAAATTTTGTGAAGCTTGGGATATTAAACACAAGCAAACCAGTCCTTACAACAGTAAATCAAATGGTCAAGTTGAGTCGGCTGTGAAAATTGTGAAGAAGATTATGAAAAAGAGCCTTTTTGCAAAAGAAGATCCCTACTTAGGTCTTTTAAATTATAGAAATACTCCAATTGAAAATGTTGGGAAAGGTCCAGCGCAACTACTTCTTGGTAAGCGGACAAGAACTCTAGTGCCAACTTCAAGTTCTTTATTCAAGCCGTCTTTCAACTCGTATCCTGAAATCACTCAACGTAAAGAAGATGTAAGACAGAAGAAGTCTGAATGTGATAATAAGAAAAATGCTCTGCCTGAATATAAACAAGGAGATGTAGTATACATGCAACCTCACAAAAGAAATGAAACCTGGAAGAAAGCTGTAGTTACAAAGACTTTAACACCGAGAAGATTTGAAGTCACTACAGATAATGGACAAACCTATGTGAGAAATAGAATGTTTCTTCGAGGAACGCCTCACCAAAAGAAGATTACAACACATGTACCGGATGTCTCGACTCCAACTAAGACAATTCGAAGGTCAACCAATGAAGTTGTACCAACACCAAATCCAGATGCCGAAGTGAATCAGAAAAATCCTTCTGTACCACAAGAAGTGAACACTGGTGTGATGCAAGAAAGACCTCAATATACCACTAAGTCAGGACGAGTTGTAAAAGTGCCTTCAAGATATAGAGACTAGAACTGTTGACTATTTTTTATTCTAATATTGGGTTGTATTTTATTTCAGAGATGTTAAAAAAAGGAAAGGGATAAATGTATAATGTGAAAATTTGTATAACTAATGTATGGAAAATTATTAATCTAAATTTCTTAATAAGTAAAAGGGGAAGGATGTTACGTAAAGTATTAGGTTGTGATTTGTGGCAACAGTTTTGTAATAGCTGAAAAATAAACAAGAATAGAATTCCATGTTGGTGTAAGAGTTTAAGATTCTCTTTATTCTTTATTTAAAGTATTTTAAGATTATACAACAATATACGAAACAGACATCTACGACATCCACTCACATTTTTGCATCTGGAACAGTCGTATGTAATAAAATCAGGAAAAAAAAAAAAAAAAAACGATCGAGCTAATTAGCAGAAAGTGTAAAGTACAATTTTCAATCAACAAATGTTGTTATAGTCCATATTATTCTTTCAGTTTGCAAAAAAAAAGAAGAATGTAATGATTTAAAGTAAATATGTTTCCGGTCTTAAAGGGATATGGAGACTCAAAAAAATTTCGGTTTCTGTTTGTGTGTCTGTTTCTTGCGTGTGTACAGGGAAACACCAAAGTTTTTTTTTTTTTTTTTTTTTTTTATCATTACGGCCTATGGACAGAATTTGTACCGCGATAGCGGCCGCAAAAATCCCCGATTGATTGGCAAATTTGTATAAATGTTCAGACTCTGTATAGAAATAGTTGTGTAATTTTTTTATGTTTAGATTATTCATGGATCGTGTAGAGGGATACACCAAAGATTTTCTTATCATTATGGCCTAGGGGGTGAATTTCGTTTAAGCGAATTTTATCATCGTTAATCTGTATTCAACGAAATTAAATTAGCGCACATTATTGAGATGCTTAAACTTATTATTTCTGTAGAAAATAGGGTACTTAGGCTTCATAATTAATGTACAGGACCTTACAAAAGTATTCCGACAATGTCATGTAATCATGCAAATTTTGTTAAATTTCGAGCAATTATTTTTGAAAAACATAGAATAAGTTGAAATGTTTTTACTGCTGTTCTTTTACAGAAAAACGCAAAATAATTTCATAACATTAGGATCTATAAGCAAATTTTTACCTAAGCGCATTTTAACGTGTTTATACTGCATTTAGTGGAATTAACGTATATTATAAACATATTTAAAAGCATGTTTTCTCGCTCAAAAAAAAAAAAAAAGTTATGTATAAGCTAAATTTATTTACAGGACCACACAAAAGAATTCCGATGATATTCTGTAATCATTCAAATGATGTCAAATTAGGTTGAAATATTAGTGAGTTATAATTAATTAGGTGTATCATTTTTAGTGGTGTATATAATAACGGTAACTCGTTTTGAGGAACACGCAAAAGAATATTGTACCATTATGGTCTATAGATGGTATGGTATGTATTAAAAATATTTTTTAACACGGTTACACTAAATATAATGAAATGTTATTAGAATGTTTCAAAGCCTGTTTTTCTATGAAAAATTTTTGCGATAGAATTGATAATTAGTTTAGAGAGTTATACAAAATAATTCCGATATGTTATGTAGTCTTTTTACAGGAAATTTGGTACGTTTTTATTATTTACAAGGCATTAATAGAAAGCTGTTTCTAGGAAAATATATAAATATACATATGTAGAGAGATAGATACAGACAGAGATATATAGCGGAAAGTTGAAGGGGAGTGGTAACCCCCGCCAGAAATGTATCTGTTGATGTAGCGAATCGTCATATATATGCATACATTACATATGTATAATAAAGAGAGAGAGATGCATGTTAGGATTCACTCGAAGAGACAGTAAACGAAACATTTGTATTAGATTAGGGAGCAAACCAATTTTACTGACGTTATTTCTAGAATTAAGTTAAAATGGAGCTGGACTGGGTACTTCCAGAAGAAATGATGATAGATTGACCACCACTCCTATTTGGAATACCGAGATAAAACAAAAGACCGAGAAAGAGACCAGTGTGTTGTTGAAGAGATAAAATTGTGAAGTTTTGAAGAGAGAATGGAGAATGGAGAAGAATTGCAGAAAACATGGCAGATTGGAATCACCTAGAAGGGGCCTTTATCCTGCAGTGGACTGATAAAGGTTGAAATTGATGATGATAATGATAGATATAAATATGAAATTAATAAAAACTATCAGTGATCTAATGAGTAATGAGTGATGAAAATAGGACGTTGAGGCTCCTGATCTGCAGATCCACTAAATATTAATATTTTCCCCTTTTTTAGTACTTTTTCTCAGGAGTATGATTTTAGCACGTGTGTGCTAAATTTTAAAATTTATTCAACGAATCACAGTATTACCAGAAATATATTACACACTGCTTTAAACCAGCATCCTAAATGTAAACTCAATTCCTTCAAATTGAAATCAATTTTCCAAATTTATGTGCAAAGTTTACTTCCAGAACATTTGATATTTTCATTACCTATGTTAAAAAGAATATATTAGCAACATTTTCAGGTTGCCCCCGAAAAGTTGAAACGAACTTGTTTTTAAATGACATTTTTAGCTTATGGCCCACGGTCTAATGTGTTAGATTGAGTTATTTTGCTGTCAAATTGACAAAATTTTAAATTTCAAAACTCTGTCGTCATTGGCGTTTTTTTTTATTTGGCGATCAAAAATGTAATACGAAAATGTTCATGCCAGATGTATATTTTCGTAATATGTATTGTAAGTTGTAAGAACTATTGTTTCATATTATTCATTACTCTCTTAATATAAGTTGTTAAAATAACCATGATTTTTGAAAGGAATAAAATATGTTCGCCAAATAAGTTGGCGATTTTTTTTTTCGCCAAAGATGACAGATATGAAATCTACCCCGCTCTGTAACATATTAGTATCTTATACTAGTGGATCTGCAGATCAGGAGCCTCAACGTCTTATTTGCATCAGACATTACTCAATAGGTCATTTTTATTTATTCCTTATTATATAATAGTATATATTGATTCGTTCGACTTATTACCATAATCAGTTACATTCCTGAGGGGGGCTGCCGCCCCCCTCAACCCCCTGCTGTAACTCTCTTTGTATACCTATTTGTATATCATATAATGTGTTACGGAATTGTAAATAATTGCATTTATTTTTGTATAAATTCTTTCAAAGAGGCTTAGTAAGACGATAAAATGCTAATTTTGTGCATTTCTAGTCGTTTTAGCGTTAAAATAGCCTAATTTTCCTTTAAAAACGCATTAAAAAGCTCCAATAAGGCAAGAAATGGATTTGGCACCAAATTTGGCGACTGTTTCCCTCCTTGGCGATTTTTTTTGACGAGAAAATTCTTATTAATGACATACCAAATATGGAAGCTCTAATCTCATTGGCTGATAAGATACGAGAATTTTCCAGAACAGTCTGTGTGACAGAATAGTATAAAAGGAGCATTTTTTTTAGCCAAGGCGGCCAATCTCAGATCTGTGTCAGTTTCGTCAAATGCTTGCTTTGCTTTGAGCCTCTTTGAATGAGACTTGCTTTATGTGTTATTGATAAACAGTTTGTACTGTTGTTTTGCTGTTAACGGCTGTTGTTCAAGCTATGTTTACTGGTTGAATTGAAGCTGATACTTAGTTTATAGACCTGTATTTTTCTGGAACTTTCTGTAAATAAATCACTGAATTTTTGCAAGTTTCGCCTTTCATTCTCGGACAACTTACGAACCCCCAAGTACGCAACAATATGTATTCTTAATAAACGACGGTCTTGTATTATTTTCCTGAAATCCATAAATACCAGATTTCACAACTATCAAATTTCATACCAAAAAAATTACATAGCATATCGGAAATATTTTGCGTAACCTTTAAACTAATTATCAATTTTATGCCCACAATTTTCAACAGGAAAACATGCTTTTACAATTCTAATAAAATTTCATTATATTTGATGGGTTCTAACCATGTTAAAATACACTTTTAAGAAATACCGACTATAGACCGTAATAGTACGAAATTCCTTTATGTATCCCGGAAAAGTAGCCGCAGTCATTATAAACGCCAATAATAAGAATAAACCTAATTAATTATAACTCATTAATTTTTCAAACTAATTTGACATCATTTGGATGATTACAGTACATACTCGGAATTATTTTGTGTGGTCCCATAAATTATTTAGTCTATACATAACCTTTTTTAAGAGTAAACATAATTTTAAGCATCTTTATAATGTATGTTAAATTTATTAAGTTCAATGCAGCATAAACGCATTAAAGTGCGCGCTTAAATTAAAAATTTGTCCATAAGCTCTAACGTTACGAAATTCTTTCGTGTGTCTTTGTAAACGAATTATAAACATTGTATACACCAGTAAAAACTATTCCGCTTACTTTGCGTTTAAAATTAATAATTGTTCCAAATTTAACATCGTTTGGATGACTACGTGACATTTTTCAGAACACTTTTGTAAGGTCCTGTACATTAATTAGAATGCTTATATTTTCTTCAAACAACATAAGTTTAAGCATCTTACGCACGTACGCTAGTTTCATTTTCTTCATTGTAAAGTAATGATATTAAAATGCGTTTCAACGAAATTCACCCCATACGCCGTAATGTTAAGAATTTTGGCGTGTCCCTGTACACAGTTTATAAACAATATAGCAATAAAAATTATACAGCTACTTATATGCAAAGCTGGAGCGTGTGCGCCAATTTGCAAGTCAATCGAAGGTTTTTTGCGGCCGCTATTGCAGTACATACAAATTCTTCCCATAGGCCGTAAAGATTAGAAAAACTTTGGCCTGTCCCTGTACACGAATGATAAATGGAATACACACCTAACATTATACAGTTAATTCCGTTGGGCGCAGGAATATGTGTACCAAATTTCAAGTCAATAGCGTTATTTTGGGGGCCGCTATCGCTGTATAAATTCTTCCCATAGGTCGTAATGATAAAAAAAAAAACTTTGGCGTGACCCTGTACACGAACAACAAATGGAATGCACACCCAAAACTATACAGCTAATTTCGTGGGGATCATGAACATGTGTACAAAATTTCAAGTCAATAGCGTGATTTTTGCGGCCGCTATCGCACGACAGACAGAAAGACAGACGGACAGACTGAACTCAAAATACTTTTGAGTCTCAACAGAGGGCCACCACTGACGTTTCGGCAAAAATTGGAATTCAGTAGCTTGATTTTTGCGGTGGCTATCGCGGTACATACAGATTCTTCCCATAGGCTGTAATGATAGAAAATCTTTGGCGTGTCCCTGTACAAGAACTACAAATGGAATACACACCTAAAACTATACAGCTGATTCCGTTGGGCTCATAAACATGTGTACCAAATTGCAAGTCAATAGCGTGATTTATGGCCGCTATCGCGGTACATACAAATTCCTCCCATAGGCCGTAATGATAAGTAAAACTTTGGCGTGTCCCTGTACACAAACTACAAATGGAATATACACCCAAAACTATATAGCTGATTTCGGGGGGCACATGAACACGTGTACTAAATTGCAAGTCAATAGCGTGAATTTGTGGCCGTTATCTCGATACATACAAATTCCTCCCATAGGCCGTAATGATAAGAAAAACTTTGGCGTGTCCCTGTACACGAACTACAAATGGAATACACACCCAAAACTATACAGCTAATTTCGGGGGGTTCATGAACATGTGTACCAAATTTCAAGTCAATAGCGCTATTTTTGCGGCTGCTATCGCGCGACAGACAGACAGACAGAAAGACACACAGACACAGCCCAAAACCGTTTTGAGTCTCAACAGAGGGCCTCCACTGACGTTTCGGCAATTAGATACTTTACTTAGACATTTGAAAACAAATTTGACTTCAAATTATGAAAGAATATTTATCATTTTCCTTTTAAATAGTATATTAGTTGGACATTTATTGTGTAAATATCATCCTCAGAAGTGAAATGTTTATGTTTTCAATCGAATATGGAAGTTTGCCATTTTTTTTCTGCAGTTTTGAAATTTAAAATTCAAATTTTATCAATTTTACAGCAAAAACAACTTAATCTAACGCATGCATACTACAACTAATATACATCTATACCCAAATATGGGGATTAAAATCGGGAAATAATTTTCGTCGATTTTTAATAATTTTTTACAAAAAATCCAATGGGCAATTAACATAGAAAATCTTTTTCTTGCATCCACGGATAAGGCTCCTATATATATGAGCTGGCGCATCAGGCATTTTGCTGCCTTAGGGTTGCCACATGTACCCAGCGCGTTTCTCTGATAAACAAACCACAAACATTTTTACTTTCCGAACACTATAGTGAGGAAAGTATTGTAATCATGTCAAAAATCCGAATTGGAGATTTTGATGTTTCTATACGTTTCGAGGTCCAATTAGTTCGTTTTCACTATTTTTGCGATGATGTATGTGTGTGTGTATGTATGTGTGTATGTATGTGTGTATGTCTGTGAGTGAACACGCTAGCGTCTAAACGCTTTGTTCGAATAAGCTGAAAGTTGGTACGTATATTGTGCGTCACCATAGTACGAACCCTATAGATTTTGTTGAATCTAGCACCTATAGTTTATTTACAGGGACACAAAGAAAAATTCTTTATCATTATAGCCTATGGGACCAAAATCTTAAAAGTGCGATAGCATCTAAACGCCTTATTCAATTGAGCAAAAAATTTATACACATATTATAGGTCACAGATACTCAATCTGTATAGATTTTGGAGAATCTAGCACTTATAGTTTTTTTTACAGGGACACAAAGACAAATTCTTTATTATTACGGCCTACGGGGCCAAATTTTTAAAAGTGTGATAGCGTCTAAACGCCTTATTAATCTGAGCAAAAAATTTGTACACATGTTATAGATTTTGGTGAATCTAGCACTTACAGTTTTTTTACAGGTACACAAAGAAAAATTCTTTATCATTATGGCCTATGGGTCCAAATTTTTAAAAGTACGATAGCATCTAAACGCCTTATTCAATTGAGCTGAAAATTTATATGAATATTATAAATCACTGTTGCACTAACTATAAGCATTTTGGTGAATCTAACATTTATAGGTTTTTACTGGGGCACAACGAAAAATCCTTTATCATTATGATCTATGGGCTCAAAGTTCAGTAGCGTTAAATAAAACGTCGTGTAATATATGGAGAAAAATACTCAAACACTCTATTATGGTTTTCTCTCTTTTGTTTGTTTAACAAGTCCTCTTTTTTTACTTTATCTACAAAACTGTTAATTACTCAATATTCGGAAAGTCGAGTGGAGTCACTCCAGATTTTTTTTAATCGTCTTACGTTTAGAGATGCAAAAAACCCGGGAATTTAAAACAAGGGAAAAAAACCGGGAGTTTTGGGGAAAAAACTGGGAACTTTGGGAATTTTGCGGGGAAAAAAAATTAGAAATCTCTACAGCAAATAATGTTGTTTACTTAATATAAAAGGAAATTTTAAAGACTTTGATATACTGATAAGCTTATAACATTGTTTTAATTTATCATTTTATTTTCAATTTATCAGAACTGCAGCCAAGTCATTAGCTTTTCATGTATAAACAAGTCATACTTTATACATCTGAAAAGATATTCCAATATAAAACCCTTTTTACTAGATTTAATGTGGTGATATTTATATAACTAAATATAATTACAAAATATGTAAGCTTAAAAGATAATGATATGATTAAGAAAAAATGATTCTTTGAATCACAACATGTTATTTTTCTTAGGCTTGTTGACTGGCAAAAATTAGACTTAGGATTGTTATAAGCATTTTTCTCCACTGACTGACACCTCTTACATATAGTTTTTAATTCCACAAGATAACATTATTTCATAAGTCTAAAATTCAGTTAATTTTACTACATTATTCTAGATAAAATAACATGTATCAGCTACTTTTGCACTTTGTAAAATCAATTGTTTTGTTTTTTTTCTTTAAGCACTGCAAATTTTAATATTATAATTGTTATTAATATAAAGTTTTATATAAATAAATAAAATTATAGACTTTCCACTTGTGATTCAGTTGGTAAAAATGCTAAGTAATAAAAAGTTGGTAAAAATGCTATTATTAATGAATATAGTGACAGAAACTTACCGTTAGTGTTAGCGACGAATTAATTATTTTCTTTGTTTACGGAATGAACATGACCATCGAAGATGATAGAATTAGCGGGAAATGGAAATGAAATCTACGCAGAAGTTAAAGTTTAAATTAATTTAAGGATCGGAGGCTGTTCATACACAAAAAATATCTAACAAATAGAAAAATTATAAAAACATTCATAATTTCAAAAATCCCAGTTTTGGGGAATTTTCAAAATTTCCAATTTTGTCTTAAATTCCCAGGGAAAAAAAACGGTTTTTTTCCGGGAATAAACCGGGTGTTTTGAAAGCCTTGCATCTCCACTTACGTTACTTTAGAGTAACTTATTTTATTATATTTCATGGTTTTAGCTAAGTAAACTATGATATGGAAGTTTGTTTTGCGATAAACTGCTATAAACATTCAAGAAGTGAATATAAAGTGTTTACAGACCATTTATTACTGTGTATTTGAGTTTTGGCGACATTTTGTAAAAGAAACAGAAACCGTCCTAACAACACATCGTACATTCATAGGATATCCTCAGATTGAATTGACATCCTGAGAATGTACTGTGAAAAAAATGTGTTTTTAGAAATAATATTGTTGCTTATTGCTCTTGTCTTGACCGGATTAGCTTCAGATCAAGATTTCTTAAAATCATTATGTAAGCGATAAGGACGCCAAGCGGGAATGCTGTTCTCTTTGGAGGCAAAAAAAATGGCGGTGATGCGCCGGCCTATTATTTTATTTATCCACGTACGGTCAGTGACGTCATGAGCGTGTTCAGTAGAGCGTAGAGCCCCTATAATAGGTGCCTTGGACCGGGCTATGACGTCACTGATCCTGGATCGGGCCAGGAATCTACTGAACGATTTGGAACAATTCTGACATGATTGGAGCAGCGCCATCTATCTAATTTGACTTGTATTAGCAAGTTATTTATTGTATTTCTGTTGTTTATTTTGTCTGGACTTTTAATACGTAATTCCATAAAATGCTAAACTATATTACGTTTTTTCTTAAAAAAAAAAAAAAAAAAAAAAAAGGAGAAAGATCGTTTACGTAATAACAATTTTCCTTCTTTCTTATTAATGTAGACTTTTGTATCCTGCTAACATAAAATAAGAAGCAATTAATTGATTGCACTGATAAAGTACTGATATACATTACTTTGGCTATGATTTTTCTAAATTCACGTATAAACAATCAATACAAAAAACCCTTAACGGGTTAAAAGTTTGTGACGCAGCACTGTACTTTATGGCTATATGAATTAGAAATACGGGTCTTAAAAATAATGATATCAAATTTTCAGTGACGCTTTGATATTAATTAAATTATACATAGATTTTCTTATTTGAATTTGCTTTTTCCTTTTATTTATATTTACAGTGTAAACGTTATTTTCAACATAAAATAATATATAGCATTTACTCATTGATACCTTTCCATTCACATCTCTTATACTATGAAAGCATGTGTTTTAAAAGAAATTATATGAAATTCCAGTAACGCAGTGGTGTTACATTAAGTGATTTGTTTTTAAATTTCTCTGCAATTATTTTGTTTTGCATATTAAAGTATATGTGCACATTGAAATATTGCTTTTAATTTTCAAATACGCTGTCAAATATATCACTTTCATTAAGCTTATATTATGTACTGAAATATATTTATTTCAATGAATTATTCTATCTTTTGCGTCACGCCATCCAAAACTGAAAAAAATTTCACAGTTTTTTTCTTTGCATCACGATATCTATTTGCATGCATTTTCAATTTATTTGGATGAAATGACACAAAGTAAACATTTCCATATATTTTACTTACAGTTTTGGATGGCGTGACGCAAAAGATAGAATAATTCATTGAAATAAATATATTTCAGTACATAATATAAGCTTAATGAAAGTGATATATTTGACAGCGTATTTGAAAATTAAAAGCAATATTTCAATGTGCACATATACTTTAATATGCAAAACAAAATAATTGCAGAGAAATTTAAAAACAAATCACTTAATGTAACACCACTGCGTTACTGGAATTTCATATAATTTCTTTTAAAACACATGCTTTCATAGTATAAGAGATGTGAATGGAAAGGTATCAATGAGTAAATGCTATATATTATTTTATGTTGAAAATAACGTTTACACTGTAAATATAAATAAAAGGAAAAAGCAAATTCAAATAAGAAAATCTATGTATAATTTAATTAATATCAAAGCGTCACTGAAAATTTGATATCATTATTTTTAAGACCCGTATTTCTAATTCATATAGCCATAAAGTACAGTGCTGCGTCACAAACTTTTAACCCGTTAAGGGTTTTTTGTATTGATATCACTACTTTTTAGGGGTTAATGATCAAAACGTAAAATTAAAGGAGCATGGTAATGAGTTATAACACTGTATTAAAAGTGTTGTTTTATAGGTCATACTCGAACAAAATAACAAACTAAATAAAATTTCAAAATTTTATAAAAAGTGATAAAAAAGATGGACACATGCAACATTACAAAGGCATAATATAGTACATTTTAAAAATGACAAAAATTTCTTATTTATATTTATTTCTTATTATAATTTTTTAGGTATAGATTTGATTTAAAAGAGAAAAATAAATAATAATAGAAAAATCTTTAAAAAGTGAAAATTTTATACTGGTAAATATTTAAGTAGTATAGTTTGTTATGAATTTAATTAAAAAAAAATCTTAATCTATTCAAAATTTTATTATAGCTTAACATTTTGTAATTTATATATTATATATACTGGAAACTTAATGAGCAAATTAATTATTTTCAAATTCTGTTTTAAGAATTTTTTCAATCCGTAGTTTAAGTGATTTATCACCTAATTTTGAAAAAATTACAAATATTTGCATATGATTATCATATTATTTGTCATTTTTATGAAAATAAAGGAAAAAATTTTTGTTGTTGCAATCACCTTTTAAAATAAAACCAATTTTGAAAGTTAACAACGTATCAGCATGAAAACAATGTAAATACAAAGAATATTTTTGATAAACAAATGTCATATAAAATACAAGTACCTAAATAAAAAACTCATTTAATATATATATTAAAAAAAAGAAAAATATTTTATTTTTATTTTTTGTGTTTATTTTTGACGCTTTCCGATAGATGGAGCCAAAACGATTATTTGATATTCAGTATTTCAGATGGAAGAGAAGAAATTCGTCCGCGAAACTGCCGCATCACGGTATTTTCGGAGTAAAAAATAGTTCGATTTTTAAACTGAGTTATAAAAAAAACAAGAGTTTTCCTAGGGAAAAGGGAGATGTCAGGCACATCAGATAAAAGCGATTAATATCATATATAAATTAAACTAAATTCGCTCGAGCCATATTCGAGAAAAAAATCTTACACATTAGGCCGCCCATTTATAGCTTAAATGAGCCAATTCATATCTCGAAATGTACTGCACGCAGAAATGTAGCGATTTCAGGGTAGGATCAGACAGAAGGTGAAAGACTATTTTGAAATTATCAGAACATAACCTCCCATATTTCCTGAGATATTAAGTGTCGGCTTTCAGCGGTCTCTTTGATCTTTAAATTCCTGTATATATAAGTGTCGCAGTTTCGTTTGTTTTTCCGTTTCCGCTGAGTGTCGTGGCGTTCGTTTGTTTTTGCGCTTGCGTCACTTGAGACTCTGCCGAGTCTCTTGATTTTAATCATGAAAATGTTAAGAATGTTACGTTACATTTATTTTTAAAGGAGCAGAGTGGATTTTTCTTAAATGAGCACTTCTTGATATAAGAAAACACTTTTCTTTCTCTTCGGTTTTTATTACGAACAGAAATGTACAACAAAAGCGTTAAAGAATGAAAGAAAAGAAAAGAAAAACTTAAATTATATAAAATATGAAATATGCTGTGAAGTTAATATAATGGATTTATATAAAAAATAATCTTACTTTCTTCTTCGATTTATGAATCAATATAAAGAGCTTTTTCTCTTATTGCCGACTAAATATTAAAACAAACTTGCAATGTAAACACTGCTTAATTTTTTATAGCTACTTCTTTTGCGGTCTGTTTTATTAAATTTAATAATTGACATCTTAAACTTATTTTTACCAAAATTAAAAATATGTGGAAGGATTTTAATTTATTTACTTATAATTAATTTATTGTTTTAAAGGTAAAAAATACAATCGTTTACAAACTTTTCTATTTGTAAACAAAAAACAATTGCATGAATGAAAAGCTTTGTCTGAAAAAAAAAAAATGAAATAATTAAATTTTTCCAGCTTATTTTTATATATTAAATTAACAAAATATGATAGCGTCCAAATTAAAAAAAAAAAAAAAAAAAATTAATTAAAATTGTGTAAATTTTTGTTTTAATTTAATTTTTAAATGTTACATTCATCAATAAAAGAAATTACGTATCGAAAATCGTTATTACGTAAAAAATCTTTTTTACAAAATAAATAAACAAATAAACATAATATATGATAGCAGGAGACTTGGCGTTGGAATATTAAAACAGAAATAAACTACTACGTCAGAAACGCCAAAGAAAAATTATTGAGGTGCATACAGCTGTTTCGGTAGCCTAAAGCGTACCGTCTTCAGTGCAAAAAGAATTCTGAATATGGAGAAGTGCTCGTATATATAGGAGAGGGACCGGATTTAGTTCAGCCAATAGGATTACGGAAGAGGTGGGGAGTGTGGCCAATAGGAATTAAGGAATGTGTAGCTGTGTAAACAGTAGAAAAATTAAGGAAATGTGGACTGAATGTAAAATTTCCAACAATCAGACAAATAGGGAACAGCGATATCACAATTTACAAGGTTTTTAAATTTTTTATATATATGAAAAGCTTCAAAGAAATCGAGTTCATGAATGGATTTAGGTCTGCAAATTATTTTAGCTGAATTAAATTTAAGAATGAAATAAGTCAATTTTTTTTTTTTTTTTTTTTTATAAAATAGTCAAATTCACGAAATGAAAGTAAATTTCCGAATGGAATAAATTTTAGAGTGTACACCATTTATTATTTCTGTTTGTTTTAAGCTAAGATACCATCTTGAGCCATACGTTGTGCGAACAAACAATGTAAAGAAAATGTTGTAATTATGAGAAAAATCGACTATGAGATTTTGGTGTTTATAGTTTTAATTTTCCTGCATCAAATTTTTCTAATTTTTACTTTCTTCTATATGTAATATGGAGAAAGTATTGGATTCGCGAAAATTTTCGACCTCCGTTTTTTGACGGATCTACACGTTTTGGGGTGTCCTGAACACAAATTGATAGTTTTTAAAAAATGTCTGTCTGTCTGTCTGTCTGTGGTTTAGTGTTTTCACCGTATCTCACGAACCAATGAATGAAATTCAACCAAACTTGGTATATAGTTGGACCCTGGCGGGGCATTGTGCTGATTAGATTTTGGGATCAATAGCCCATCAGGTGGCGCTGTGATCGCATTTTATGTAAATTTTTAACATGGCAGTATAGGACAAATTTTCGTATTTTTCACCGTATCTCACGAACTAATGAATGAAATTCAACCAAACTTGGTATATAGTTAGAACCTGACGGGGCGTGGTGCTGATTAGATTTGGGGATCAATCGTCCAGCAGGTGGCGCTGTGATCGCAAAATTTCGTATGTCACACCGTATCTCACGAACCGATGAATGAAATTGAACCAAACTTGGTGTATAGTTGGACCCTGACATGGAAAGGGTCTGATTAGATTTTGGGTTCAATCGCCCGGCAGATGGCGCTGTGATCGCATTTTATGTAAACTTTTAACATGGCAGAATAGGACAAAATTTCGTATAAATGTACATAATGAGTGTTATTTTAAACTTGTGATTGTAAAATTAATATGAATTATTGATAATAGTAGTAGTTAACTACGAAAAAAATTTTGTGCATGTGGGGGCACTGGTTCCCCCCCTGGGGGGGAAGTACCCCCCCCCCCCCCCCCGGGGGGTTAAATTTTCAAGATGGGTATCTTTCGAAAGATCTCGTCAATACCTTTAAAACGAATGGTTGAACTATAAATCTGTGACAATTTGAAACAAAGTTATCGATTTTTTTACTTTTAACAAAAAAAAAAAAAAACTTAGAAAAAAAATCGTATTTTTTTTTTTTTTTTTTTTTTTTTTTTTAACGAAACTTAACCAAACTTGGTATTTAGTTGGTCCCCGACATAAACTGGTCCTGATTACATTTAGGGATCAATAGCTCATCAGGTGGCGCTGTGATCGCGTTTTTTCTAAATTTTTAACATGGCAGCATAGGACAAAAATTTGTATAAATGTGCATAATAAGAGTTGTTTTAAACTTGTGATTGTAAAATTAATATGAATTATTGATAATAGTAGTATGTAACTAGGAAAAAAATTTTCTGCATGGGGGGCATCGCTTCCCCCCCTGGGGGGAAGTACCCCCCCGGGGGGAATAAATTTTCAAGATGGGTATCTTTCGAAAGTTCTCGTCAATAACTTTAAAACGAATGGTTGAACTATAAATATGTGATAATTTAAAACAAAGTTATCGATTTTTTTTACTTTTAACAAAAAAAAAACTTAGAAAAAAAATCATACTTTTTTTTTTTTTTTAAATATTATTATTATTGATTGAATATGTATAGGTAAATATAGAAGAAAGTCTTGTGGTGGCCACAACATACTAGTTCAGTGATGTATGCATAAAGGTATGTTTGCGTGTGAGTGAACATGATAGCGATTAAACGTTTTATTCGACTAGCTAAAAATTTTTAAGTATGTTCTAGGTATAATTTCTGCTCCTGTTCAATGTATTATTGTGTTTACATATTCAAAGAGGTGATATTAAATTTTTTGTTAATTTGTATCTGTATAACGTATGTAAATAGTTTATTATTTCCTTAGTATATTGTACATTAGTATAATTAGTATTGTATATTGTATATTAGTAATTAATTTAAATATAATATTGTATGTTGTATATTAGTATTCCTTAGTATATTGTATTATATGAAGGATGTAACTCTTATCAACAACAGTACATCCTTCATTAAAGAAGCGTCTTTCATTATTTATATTTTATGCGACAGACTTAATTATCTGGAAAAGTGTTAAATTAAAAAAAAAAATGTTTTTTAAATAACTAAAGCGCCAATTTCATCCAATTTAATTATGAGAAATAAATAAATTATGAAAAATAACTGTAAATATAAGTAAAAGTTCAATACATATATTAATGATAATTTTTTAATGTTATATATAAAATTTTTATTTTTTCATTATTTTAAAATTCTCCTTCTCATACTATCCCTACAATAAAAGTTGTTATTCTTATCTTGACAGAAGATTCCAATTGACATTTCCCTGAAAATTTGAAAAATTATAATACTTTTTTTTCCTTTCTTATCTAAAGCATCTCAATTCCTTGAAATTGTTAGATGAATGTAAATAAAACTTTCCTTGGATTGACCAGTTCCTCAAGTCTTGTGTCCTGCCCTGTGTAAAGTCATAAAATCAGAAAACTGGGCGCCGTCCATTGTTGAAACTTGAATGATTTTTATCTGATTTCGACAATTGACAACAGTACATCCGGAAGTCGGTGAGCTAGTGACCACAATCGCCTTAGGAGAAAACGCATTTAGAAAATGTTGTTATTCTGTAATAATGTAACCCCTCACAAATGATCAGCAGTATCCCAGCCAGATCCCACGCTTTTGAAGGACAGTGATTTACGAAATTCAAGGAGAAAAAGACGGGAGAAAAACGGTCAATTGAAAGTATCCTGAAACAAAACGTTTTCTTACACTTATTTTTACCAGGACTAGAGAGAGAGAGAGAGCTCTTTCTTCAGTTTTGTATTTTATCACATGTTGCTTTTAAAAGTTCTCCGAAAAGAGCGATCATGACAGATTTTTTCTTCAAGTTAAAGGTAAACAACAATGAAAAAAGTGGGAGGTTTCTACATTAAAATTATTTTAATATTTGATTTCCATTTCAATTTTTTAAATGTTAAAGTGAAAATTGTAATATACAATTCTATTTGTGTCATGATTTTAAAATTATATAATTTACTGTTCAACAGGAAATATATATATATATATATTAAAGCAAAATCTATATAAGATTTGACAAATCACTCGAAAAATTACAAAATTGTAGCTTATTATTTTGACATTTTATTTTTATTACATTTTATTTTTAATTCGAATTTCTTGAAGATTAAATAAAGCATATGATATGTATATACATATATTTATAATTATTATTTTAATTTTTACCCCACAAAATATTACTATATTATTATTATCATTATTATTATACTTTAAATCAGACTAAATAGTTTATTATTTATAAATATTTTGAAATGCTATAACAACAGACTTCTTTAGGAGACTCAAATTAGGAGCTTGAGCGTTTCTCTGTGAACTTACTTTTAAAACACTGTTCTTTTAGAATCCAAGGAGATATTCTTAATATTATTTAATGTAGAATTTTTAGCTTAGTAATTAATTTAAATATAAGTATTTCCTTTATTTATCTCTTATTTTTCTTGCTTTTATTTTAGATTATTTAGAAACTTAATTAAAATACTAAAATTTCATTAGTGATTTTTTTTTTCTATATTATAAATTAGACTTACAATATTGTGTATTATTTTAAAATGATGGTACGTGTATTTTTTTATTTACTTATCTTTTTTTCTAAAAGCAACTATTCTTATTTTTCTTATTACTACTTTTATTAAATCTTAAGTCAAACCAATTTATTTATCACACATTTAAATATCTCTAAATTCAATAAAAAATCACAAAACAGCTTACTTTATAGTTAAAAACTGGAGCTTCTATGTTTATTTAAGAAACGACATTAAATATTTACGCTTCATTAGAGCCTAAAAATTATTTTTAATATAATCTTTAAAGAGAGATTAACTTAGCATGCAATTCCGATATAAGACTTAATATTTAAAAAAAGGAATGTGCAGGGTGTCCCATAAGACATTTAAAAAATTCATAACTATTGAGTTAATTGATAGAATTGAACGCAGTTTGGAAAAAAAAAATAATTCTCGTAAAAAGATTTTTTTTTTTTTTTTTTTTTTTTTTTTTTGGGGGGGGGGAGGGCGGGGGTGTTAAAGAAAAAAATAATAATTAAGCTATTTATCGATAGAGGGCACTGTGCGTGACTAGATTGCACATTTTCATGAAAAACTGTACTTATTCGCATGCAAATGTTTACAGGCATATAAATTCTATTCTATGTGTCCGTCTTCACCACAAATTACAGTTTGCAAACGAGTTAAAACACTGCTAACTGCAGCTTCAGACAGCGGTTCTTACCTGAGGGAAAACATCTTCATCAATAACGCTTCATCCACCAAGTCAGCATAAACCTTTTATGAGAATGATTTTTTTTTTTTTTTTTTTTTTTTTTTTTTTTTTTTTGCAAACTGCGTTCAATTAATTTTATCAATTCATTCAACAGTTATGAATTTTTAAAATGTCAACAGACTTATGAGATTTATTAACGTAATCAAATTATTAAAAACATATAAATATATTTTTTCTTTTTCACTTTTTATGAAACTCCATACGTAGAATTTCAACGCTTAGAAATTTAAAATGATGTGGTGTGTTAGTTTCTTACTTATTTTAGCTATAATTTAGCAAAATATAAAAAATATTTCCACATATTTTTACTTTTCTATATTTTTAAAGAATATTACATATATATATATATTATATAATTTTATATAATATATATATAAAATTAAGAAATATGTATAATATATATATATATATATTTAATGAATATTATATATTTGTTTATAAGTTAAAAATAATAAAATATGTTATTTCTTATTTAATTTAAAATAATGTAATCTTCCTTTTCTTTTTATCCCCTCTCTCCACTGTTTTTACAAAATTATTATTGAATCTAAAATCCTACTAATTTCTTTATATTGTTTAAATATCTTGAAAGTTAATGAAACGCATTAGTCTGCTTTATAAGTAAAAACAAAAGTTTGTAATTTTTTCTATAAACAGATATTAAAAACAAACTCTTCTTTAGAGCCCAAACGTTTTCTCTCATATTTAGAAGACTGTGAGGCCGGATATGACTCATCGACTTAGCTGTACGGAGTTTTCCGAATTTTTTATTATTATTATTTTTTTTTTGTGAAAAACTCGTGTAAATACGGGCTAGGACCCTAACGCAGTTAATCTGCTTTAACCCACTCAAAAAAAAAAAAAAAAAAAAGTTTATGATTTATTAATTTATATAAATGTAAAATTATTTTTGCATGCATTTTTTATTTTTCTACTTTTTTCGATAAAATTTCACATATCATTTATAAATTAAAAATCAAATTTAAATATATTCTTTCTTTCATTCTCCTTTTTTGTTGCTATTATTAAATCTTTTAAATCCTACTAATTCCTTTATCAAATTTAAATATCTTTAAAATCAATAAATAACCCACATAACACATACGTCCATATTATGTTCATATTTCATCTATCTCATCCGAGTTACGTCTATAGACGAGTTCTGTACGTAGATCTCCAGCTCCAGTATGTTCAGTATGTGAAATTTCGGGCATAGACGTATCTACGAAAAACGTACAAAATATGGACGTCAGTTTAGTCACATAAATTGAATGAAAATTAAACTAATCCAGTTTACGTAAATACTTGAGCTAAAACTGCACCTGTATGCCGCCATTTTATTAATGCGGATGTTGTAATCAAATATAAGAAAGTTTTATCTTCTACAAAATTTTGCGATTGAAATTAAATTAACTATATTTCTTTTTTATCTCATTTATTGTTTAGACTGCTGCTCTCTCAACTTTCTCTAGCTGCTTCTGCCTATATTTACGTTTGTATCTGTATATCACGGATTAATAGAATAGGATGCGAAAGAGGCTTCCAAATCTGGCTTTTTTTTTTTTATCTTAGCACAACAGATGGCGCCACAGTCGAGGACCTCAATTTCCAAAAGCCCCCGTAATGATTTTCAATGGTAAAAAACGTCATTTCATTTAATTTTTTATGGAAAGTTTTAACTTTAACAAAATCAAGTAAACAGAAATAATGCTATCCGCGTTTGTAATGATCAATAGATGGCGCTCTCTGAACTGCAGTTGTTAGTAAATATAATAGCCACGTGTTCATTATTGTTCTTTCTCCGCCATTACATCATGGAAAACCGATTGCATAATATGATGATATGCAGTGGTGTGATAATTTCACCTTAGCCCACCAGAGGGTGAGCATTTCATTACAATCGCGGATATAAGGTCTTCCTAATAACATATATATATATATTTTTTTTTATAACGGTAGGACTTTTCATTACTTTGTAAGAGGTTATACAAAATACGAGATCGTATTGATTAAAATCAGAATAAAAGACATTTAAAATTTTTCAGTACTGTACGAATAATCTGTGATACAAAGTAAAAAATGTCATTAATAAGGAATATTAGAAATTAAGGAAAGAAAGAATAAATAAATAAATAAACGAAAATTATTAATAAAGAAAGAAAGAAAAGAAAATTATTAATAAATAAATAAAATCTGTTGTACTTTTTCCATTTATACTTTTAAATTTAATAAGAATTATTTTGATTTATTTGTAATACAGAAAGTTAACGAACTTATTAATTTTTTTAAGGTAATATAATATATATGTATTTAAATAAATAATAATAAAAAAAATTATGATAGTTTCTGTGACTTGAGGTATTTTAGAAATTCTAAGGAGATATATTTAAATTTATTTTCGTTTTAACAAATCACAGGGAAATTCATTTCTCTCTTCCTCCCCTCCTTTTACTGTATATGTTTAATATTAGGTTTTTTTTAAACCATATGTCATTTTCTATTTTAAAACACATCCATTTTTAACGAATGTGTGTTTGTATGTAAATATCGGACTGAGTTATCAAGTTTTTTAATGTTAAAAAATCAAAAAAGTATTTTAATTTACATATATCTAATTATTAAAAACCTCGCCAGCGGTTAAGTGATTCTGCGATTAAAATGTATTAGATGAAAAGTGCCGGGTTCGCTCGTCGACCTAGGTGCTCGAAGAAGGTCTCCACGGGTTTCTCAAAACTCGCGTAAATATGAGCTATGGCGCTAATCAAGATCAACATGGAGGGCATATCACCCAGGACTTGGACCCTCGTGCAGTCAATCGGCTTTAATCTTCACACCAGCAGAACCACCACCTTATTAAACAGTAGCCGAAAGGTTTTGCATGCAAAACTGGTAGACGGAAAGTGCCGGGCTTGATACCAGGTCGCGCTAGTCGATTTAATTGATCAGAGTTTTCCATAATATTCGCCGACTCGCGTAAATACGAGCTAGGACCCCTCAGAAACACCCTGCGGCGGGCACACCATTCATGCCTAGGACCCTCGTATAGTTAATCAGCCTAAATCTTCACACCAGCATCCTCACCACTTTATTAACTGTGGCCGAGCGGTTCTGCACTCAAATCTGATAGATGGGAAGTGCGAGGTTTGAATGCAGGTTACGCTTGTCGAAGCCATTCGTATTTTTTTGTGTTTTTTACTCCGAAAATTACATGAATATGGGCTAGGAAACTCTTCGAAAAATCCCCACGATGAGCATCTCCTGTTAGGAGCAAGTCCCAAGTGTAGCTATTTGGCTTTAATTCAAACACCAACACTTCATTAAAAATTTATGTGTGATGTAGGAATTAAGGCCGACTGTCTACACGATAAATCTGGGGAGGTCGTTCTAAAATGTCCTGGTATTCAAGCGATAAATTCCGAACGGCTAAGCCGACGAGGATGTCCTGGATTCTAATTTGGCACCTCAAGCCTATCCTAAAACATGTAGAATAATATATATGTATATTTACATATATATAATTGAAAATATGTCAGAGAAAAAAATGATAATGTGCATGATTGACGTAAATTAAAAAAAAAAAAAAAAAAAAATTAAGCAGATAAATTTATATTTATTATTATTATTTTTTTAAGAATCCCCCCCCCCCACTCTTTTTTTTTTTTTTTTTTTTCGTTTTAGAGATTTGTAACATTAAACCATACATTATTATTATTTATTATTATTATTTAAAACCATATCAATCCTTAACGAATTTCCATTTGCATGTCTAAGTGATGAGTAAAATTTTTAATTCCATATTCGACTTCTAAAACTATAGAGATTTGAAAAGTACCATAAGCAGAAATCCTTCAAATAAATGGGCCCATCAGCGGCCGAGTGGTTCTGCGCTCAAAGCTGGTAGACGTGAGGTGCCGAGTTCGATCCCAGTCGCGCTCGTCGGCCAAGCCGTTCGGAGTTTTTCGTGGTTTTCTTCGAAACTTGCGCGTATACAAGCTAGGATCCCTGAAAAAGACCACGGAGGTGCACTCCTCCTCAGGCCTAGGACCTACAGCAGTCAATCGGCCTTATTCCCGAAAATCCTTCTAAGAAATGTATGCAATATTTATAAGAGGAATTTTAATTGTGGGATAACATTTAGATAAATGTACTGTCTGGCTCTCATAAGAACAGCTCTGGGTATGGTTGTAAGAAAGGAAGAGGCAACTTATCAGAGGGAGAATAAGTTTTATGTGTGGGAGAAAGGTTGTCATATTTGGCGTAGTTATTAAAGTTCTTTTCTCCCTTTTCCCCCTTTTCCTTGTATATGAATCCAGGAAGCATTTTAGCAGTTTTATACAAGATACACTAATAAAAGCATTTCCACTCAAAAAGATTAGTTATTAAAAAAAAAAAAAAAAAAAAAATAGAAATAGAAATTTTTATTCAGTTAGCATTCTCTTGAAACTAAAATCTTTAAATTGTGTTTTCTCAATTTGCATTTTTATTTATGAATTCATGAACTTCAAAATGATTAAACTTCTACAAATAATTAATAATGAAGTATATTTTGTTTATTTATATATTTAAGATATTTATTGTATGTTTAAAAGAACTTACTTAAATAAATAGAGATGGGTTTTGAAATTTATTGATAAGTTTTTGAGAAAAAAAAAAAAAAAAGTGCAAAACTGGAAAACCCTTATTTTTTCAGGTACCTAGATTCTATTAAATACCCCCCCCCCCCCAAATAATAATAATAATTTATAACTTTTTTCTTAAATAGCTGCAGAAATGTAATCATTTTGAAGAGCATGAATTCATGAAAAAATGCAAATTGAGAAAACGAAATTTAAAGATTTTAAATGTCTAAAAAGACATATGGAAAACCATAAGAAATTATGAATGAATATATATTTTACAGAACACACCTAATATAGTTCAATTTATAAATATTAAATGGAAACATAATAATGAAACATATTTTAGTGGTGCTTTCAAAGGCGCAAAATCCCCTTAATATAGATATGAAAACAAGAATAATACTGACTTCAATACAATTCCATTAAAAAAGTAAACCATATTGTATAATAACAAAAAAAAAAAAAAAAAAGAGCTTATACAGAATATAATAAAAAGTGTCCTTAACAAACAAACATTAACAAAACTGAATCGTATAAGAAGGTTTAAATTCTTTTGTGGGTAGCTTTAAGAGAAGTAACTGTAATAATATGTTCACATATCAAATATTTATTTGTTTTCTCTTATGTTTTAAATAATTTAACAGTACTAAAAAGAACTTTAAAAAGTGTGAGCCAATCGACCACAATTTATAAAAATTTTATACTATATAGTGATTTAAGGGGGGGGGGGGAATACAAGTCCTGTAAATCTGTATGGTTCTCAGAATAATATTCCATAACGATTTGACAATAAGAAATGCGGCAAGTCAATCGCAATCGCTGAACGGAACGACTGAACGAGAGGAATGTGGCGAGGAATTCCAGTGTAGGCGCAAAAAGAAAATACCGGACATCCCTAAAATTAAGTCGGCTGATCGGTTACCCTGGCAACTGGACAGTGACTAAACCAGTTCCAGGGTCGTTCTTATCTCGGTCGTACAGTAGCTTCTTCTATTATTTTTTGTTAATCGTGACATGGTATACATTGCAAACAAGTAAGTATATGGATTGCTGTTGTTGTGAGATTTTGTTATATTTGAGTAATTCTCTAAAAAGTGGTCATTTCATGTCCCAGTAGTCTTGAGGGCATATTTTTAAAAGCACAAAATCAAAAAGCGGTCCAAACTATCAATATTAATTGGTTTTGTATATAAACTGTTATTATTTGGTTATTGGAATTCAAATATAATTTTAAAATATTTTTTAAAATGCAAAATATCATTCCCTCACTGTGTCCTCATTCCCACATGTAAGTAAATAAAATGGTTTCTATGGTATTAAAGCATGTATATTTAGATTATTTGAATTGAAAATTTATTAAACATACTTTAATAAATATGTATCCATTATATTATATTTATATATTATGCAATGAAAGAAATTAGAGCACTTTTTATTGTTGTCCCTGGTAATATATGTCATTTCCTCATCAAACTATAATTACACCCCTACTTACTGCATTAATGGCAGCACATACTTTATATAAGTCAAACTTAATTTGTATAGCAGCAAAGTAAAGAAGCCATTCTGTGTTTTGTTGGAAACATTTTACAATGGATAGTATATGGCTCTCAAACGTCAGTTTAAATACAGTATTTTTATTATACGTCATTCCCTCATTCATTATAAAATTAACTAAATGAAGTCAAATTTGCTTTTTTATGTTATTATATTAATAAAAATATGTTTTAATAAATATTTCGTGTTTAAAAATATAACTAAACCTAATCATATTTTTATAAAGTAGTTTCTAGAAGAAATTTGTCATTCCCTCACAATCATTCCCTCATTTTTCTAATTAATAAAAATAATTACTATTTCAAAAATTATCAGATTCAGTTTGTGTAAGTTAAAGATACAGTTTGGTTTATATTATATTTATTAACTGTAACATATGTGTAAATGCACAAAAATTAAAAAAAGTTTTGGAACAACTTTATTTCAGCTAACTTTTTTTTCTAAAAAGCCCACTTTTCAGAGAATGACCCATTTACATGTTCTGAGGTCCCCTGAATACGAAAATCATGTTTTTAGCAAATGGTCTGTGTGTGTGTGTGTCTGTCTGTTATCAGCATATCTGAAAAACAAATTATGGCAGAAAGTTCAAACTTGGTATTCTAAATGTGTATCATATAGGGATGCTACACTAAGCTTTTCGTTGAGATGAAGCAAATGGTTCGTGTACAGGGACACTCAAAAATATTCAAATACATTACGTCTATGGGGGAAATTGCAGGTAAGTAGAGTTTAACATTTATAGACTGCACTAAACCAAATGAAACGAACATATATATTTTTTAATAGAGATAGTCAACTGGGAAAATTTTTTTTGTGTATGTAGGAGCCTCACCTCCCCCCCCCCCTGGGGGGGAAGTCCGCCCTCGAGGGGAGTAAATTTTCATGATGGGTATTTTTTAAAAGAGCTTGACAATATCTTTGAAACGAATGGTTGAACCATCGATCTGCGATAATTTAAAACGAAGTTATCGATTTTTTTTTTTTTTTTACTTTTAACGAAAAAAAAAAACTTTAATACTGAGAATAAAATTGACCCTTTTTGTTTATTTAGTGTTATACTACTTCTCTAATATGGAAATCGTCTGCATTATCATAAAAGATAATTTTTTTTTATAATAATTTTAATAAATTATTTTTTAAAAACAGAATTATTTTTTAATAACCGAATTAAATTCTATATAAATTAATGAAACGGGGAGTTCAGGGGGGCAGCAGCCCTCCACACACAGAACTAATTTTTATATAAAACTCTTATGAAGCCTAATTTGAATTGTTTAACATAGGTTTACATAACATCGTTATCTTACCTCTTAATCTCCAACCTACATTTATAGTATTAAATTTCAGGGTAAGAGAAAGTCGTGTGAGTGACACACCAGATTATTTTTATTTAAAATCACGTCAATCTTTAACGAATCTGCATTTGCATGTAATTGTCTAAGTGAGCAAATTAATTTTAAATAAAAGCAGCTGATCTCATTCAAAAACCAAAATCACCTGTCAAAACGCGGGAACCGGGAGAAAGTCGATTACAGCGCCCTCAATATTTACTAAGAAATTGTCTTCCAGTTTCCGAGACTGCGTACCATTGGACTATCCTATCCTACTCTATTAATCCGTGCTTTATATATCTCGTTGGTTTGTATCGCTTTTTCGTCTATATATTGCCGCCCAGGTGGTATAGTGGTTAGCGTCCCTGACTTCTATACAGTTGGGCCCGGGTTCAAATCCCGGATAAGGCATGGATGCATTGTCCTTGTTTATGTGTTTCATGTATCTGTTCTTGTTATAATAAAAACTTGTAAACCCTTGTGTTGTGGATTTTCGAGATATAAGCGGCCCTAGAGACAAGCAATAAATCTCAGTACCCATCAAACCAACCAAACCAAATCGTCTGTATTTGTGTTGCGTTGTTGTTTCTGTAATTCTTTCTAATAATCTGAAAATTTTTTAATTTCATTGACGTCGATCTATGGAAAAATAATTGAATATCATGAAAAACGGCAGTTTTTCGAGTGACGCAAGCGGAAGGACAAACGGACGGAAAGCTGCGAACTCATATATACGCCTAGTTCGACATCAAAGAGATTTGTAAAAGCCGACACTTAATATCTCAGCAAATATACCATATTTTGTTCTGATATTTTTAAAATAATCTTTTATCTTCGGTCTTAATCTATCCTGAAAATTTTACATTTCTACATGCAATATGCTTTGAGAACTGAATCTCAATTTAAAGCCAAAATGGGAAAACGATTGGAGTAATGGACTGAAATTCTGAAAAATATCTCTAAAACGGCTCGAAGGATTTTCATATAATTAATATATGTTGTTAATAGGACCTTTCTGAATCTAGTAACGTTTTCGTTTTTTCCAGGAAAACTCTTGTTTTTTATATAAATCGCTTTAAATATGGAACTATATTACTCCGCCAATTACATATGTTTCTTCGGGTGAAAACGCTGTTATTCGGTTCTTACTTGTAAGGTATGTGGGTTGGTTTGTTGACCGACTTGAATGCAGCCAATGAATTATTTAGAATTTTTTTTTAACGCAAAAGTACTTTATTACATGTTTAAAATATTTATTGTATATATACTAAGTCAAATTCACTTAAATATATTTTCTCTTCTGTTATGAAAAAAATAGTTTTGATTTCAAAATTTCATATTTAGTCAAAGAAATATTTAGATAATATTTTAAATAAGGAAGTATTTTATAATTTTAGATATTCCATTTTATCATAATAATGATGAATTTACAATTTTTTAAAGCGAAAAGTTTTTTAATCATTCATGAAAATCGATTTTATAATAACTCAATTATTTGCGATTCCTATTCAAGTATCCTTACGCTACGGGAATGGAAAAAAACAGTAAATACAGTTTTGGCGCCATCTATCGTTTTTATTTAAAACATACTCTTTCGTAAATACATATATATATATATTTCTTTTTAAAAATTAAAAATCTCTTTTGAAAATACAGTTAGTGTTTATTCATTTATTTATTTTTCAGACTTTAAAATGATACATATTTTAAATATTAACATAATCAATTTTTTTTTAATTATTATTCAAAGCAATGACTAGAGGATGAAACAATGTTTGCACTGTTTATTAGAAAAAACAGTGTTTTAATAAACAGTGTTTTAATAAACAGTGTTTTAATAAAATTCATTTTTCATGAATTTCGGTAAAATTCATGAAAAATGTGTCAAATAGCAATTATTAAAAAACATGTCAAAATAAATAAATAACATCTTTACTTTGAAACCCATAATAATTTATTTAAAAAAAATTATTCTTTCTTTTCTTTTTTTAATTAATTAACTTGTGCATGAAAAATTCTATTTCATAATTTACAATTACAGTAAACAAAAAATCCTCCTTTAATTTTAAATAACTATTTCTACCTGTTTCTAAACAAGTTTTTTTTTTTTTTTTTTTTTTTTTTTTTAATGAAAAAAAAAAAAAAAAGTTAAATCTGTATGTATATGATTTAAAAAAAAACTACTAGATGGCGCCACTACATTTAATTTTTTTTCTTAAAAAAAAAAAAAAAAAAAAAGAAAAAGAAAGAAAGAAAGAAACTTTTAATAGCTTCGAAACATGTAGAAATAATTATTTAAAATTAAAGGAGCGTTTTTTGTTTATTGTAGTTGTAAATATATTTATGAAATAGTACTTTTACGCAGAAATTTCATTTTTTTTTAAACTTAACTTATATTTTCCATAAAATTTTTCTCCAGGTGATTTTATCTTATTTTTAAAATTATAGAAATGTAAAGCTTAATTTATATTTTGTCTATTTTTCCCCCCAAACGTTTTATATGAAAATATATAGGAAGTAATTTTTACCTGCACTTTTGATGCAAATTTAAATTGTGAATATTGGAGCAGTATACTTAGCCTCAAAAGGGGAAAGAAAATATATAAAATTCCATTTTTACTATTTACTTGATATATTTTTTTAATTGTTTAATTTGTAATTCTCTAAAAAGAAACTTGCAAAATGTAAATTACGTAATTCTAACTTAAATTTAAAAATTTTCACTTACTTTTTTTTTTTTTTTTTTAGAGTTTGAGAATCCCAGTCAATAAATTTTTCTAGTGCGAAGCTTCTCCATTTTGTTTCCAAGTGGCAGGCTACTTGAAAATTTGTGAGTATGATAACGTTTGAAATACTGAATTAATTCACACTAAATTTGTAGTGTGGATTTATCTCAGAAATGTATTTGATATGTTCATTTGCCAACTTAATCCACCCTCTTGTTTCCCTGTGCCAACACACTGAAAATTTCAAATTTACATTAGGAAGGTTTTATGCTTAAAACTCCATATATATATAGCCTTCATTTATAAATCCACTAAGTCCATTAATAAATTGTAGCTGCCATTTTGAAAAAAAAATGGTGACAACTTCATACGAAAAGATAAATTAGTTTACCCTTCCTAGGAGCTTGTTTTAATTTTTTGATCAATAACCACTAAAAAGTAATGATATCAGTACAAAAAACCCTTAACGGCTTAAAAGTTTGTGACGCCGCTACTTTGTGGCTATAAGAATTTGAAATATGAGTCTTAAAAATAATGATATTAAATTTTAAGTGACGCTTTGCAATTAGTTAAAATATACATAGATATAAAATATACATAGAAAATATACATTCACTTTTATCTTTTATTTATATTTATAATGCAAACGTAATATTTTTAACATCAAGATCAGACAGATATTTAAAATACACTCACTGATGCTTTTTCATTCGCATTTCAAATTCAAAATAACAGTTTTAAAAGGAATGATATAAAAATTCCAGTGGCACCTCGGTGTTATTTTAAAAGATTTGTTTTTAGATTCCATTAAAATTACTTTTGGTTTGCTAATAAAATATATTTACACATTTAAACAGTACTTTTAATTTTCAAATATACTGTCAAATAATTATACTTTCACTGAGTTAGCATTATAAAGTAAAATTATTTATTTCAATAAATTGATTTATCCTTTGCGTCACGCTATCCAAAACTGCAAGTAAAATTTGTGTAAATGTTTTCTTTACGTCACACTACCTCTTTGAGCAAATTTTCACTTAGTTGGACACTATGATACTATGTTTTGGATAGCGTGATGCAAAAGATAAATCAATTTATTGAAATAAATAATTTTACTTTATAATGCTAACTCAGTGAAAGTATAATTATTTGACAGTATATTTGAAAATTAAAAGTACTGTTTAAATGTGTAAATATATTTTATTAGCAAACCAAAAGTAATTTTAATGGAATCTAAAAACAAATCTTTTAAAATAACACCGAGGTGCCACTGGAATTTTTATATCATTCCTTTTAAAACTGTTATTTTGAATTTGAAATGCGAATGAAAAAGCATCAGTGAGTGTATTTTAAATATCTGTCTGATCTTGATGTTAAAAATATTACGTTTGCATTATAAATATAAATAAAAGATAAAAGTGAATGTATATTTTCTATGTATATTTTATATCTATGTATATTTTAACTAATTGCAAAGCGTCACTTAAAATTTAATATCATTATTTTTAAGACTCATATTTCAAATTCTTATAGCCACAAAGTAGCGGCGTCACAAACTTTTAAGCCGTTAAGGGTTTTTTGTACTGATATATATATACTTCGTGACAAAATAGCAACTTACTTTTGCTGTATTAATTTTTTTTTTCTATATTTGTGAAAATGTTAGACTGTGAAATAATAAGTACAAAATTTTAAATAAACGCTATAATATTAAGCCTTTATTCTTAGATTAAAATAAAAAAGTAGATTATTTTCAAATGTATTAAATACTAATAAAAACATATTTACTTCTGATTTGATCGTTATTAAGTTATTATGTTTTGTTTTTCCTTTATTAATAAGTTATAAACTGTATTTACACATATATCTGTTTGACATACTTGTTTATCTTTCATTTCCCCCCCCCCCCCCCCCGCTGAGTAATTGTAATAAGTGTTGGAAAGGTAAAAATACGTCAAACATCTTGTAAATAATATAACATTTTTAAAAGTTGTCAGTTGAGAAAATTATATTATTTTTATATAGTTTAACAGTTAACTAAAAAATCCTATTTACATTGTAAATTTTAGCCTAATACATTGATAAATTTTATCAAATTGACTGTACTCGCCTTCGAAAATTTGACCATAAAACAATACTTTCTCTACCTTATGGGTAAGAGAAAGCAATAGGGTTTCTTTATAGTTATAATATCTTAGAAAATATAAAGTGTTAAACATTTAAAAATACTTGCAATCCATATTATTTTTTCTTAACTGAAATATACAAAACCTTTTATTATTAAAAAATGAGCCTTTTTGTTTCATAACTGCCAATACCTTTCCCTGTACAAAACACCAAAAACTAGTCAAATCATCATGCAACCATTAATTCTGCATAGGGAGTGCATTCCTATGGAATGTTCATCTCCCAGTAGCATTGATTCAATAAATTTAGGTGAGAATCAATCAAAAAATAAAAAAAAAAACTTATCGACACGAACCCAATTTCTTTATACCCGAAAACTATAAAAATTCAAATTTAATTATTCATCTGAAAATTATGCAAAACTTTTTTAAGTTATAAAATAAAAATAAATTTTCATTGTCATAGAGTCAATAAATCATAAAAAAAAAAGAAAAAATTAAAAATACAGTTACTGATACACTAAGCTAAAAAATTAAAAATCTGAAAAATGGATTGATTTTTAACCATGTTTGTGTGTTTTGTACTTCAAGAGTACAAAAATATGCTTTAAGTTTAATATATATATATATATATATATGATTTTCTTTGTTTATTGCCTTTCTCCGATATGTATGTAATAACTTGTGTACACGTATATTTAATCAAGGGAATATATACTACGTTTATAATTATATGAAACAAATTTCTACTTATTATGATAAAATTATATGAAAGATGTTCTTAAGTCGACCGGACTCATTGAAAACTGAACACGACCACCTGAACCTGAACCCCATTCGCAGGAAAAAAAAAATAATTCAATCTAATCTGAACCCAATACGCAAGACAAATAAATCAGCCAACCCAAAGGAAAAGAATTCAGTTAACCGAGAAATAAGAAAAATAAATAAATAAATCTGAATCGAACCTCATACGCAAGGGAAAAAATTTAGTCAACCTGAAGGATATCCGATCACAGGTCGGGTTCGGGTAAAATCTGTTTATCTGACTCGATGACTCTAATTTAGATTCTGATTTAAAATGAAGTTAATCACAAAGATAAAATAAAAGTTTAATTTAAAATAAATTGATTTATTATTATTTTTAATATGAAAGTTATTAACTCAGACGTAAAGGACATAAATAGATAGATGCCAATTTCCTAATTAATATTCCATAGTAATGTTAATACCCGCCCCCTTTTTTTACACCACTTAATTTTTTAGAACAATTTTCTCCAAATATGATTCCGACTAAACAAAAAAAGAAAAGAAAAATACTCTAAAAAAAGGCTGGTGCGAAAAAAAAAAAAAAAAAAAAAAAAAAAAAGGGCGGGTACTAACAGTATTAGAAAATATTAATTAGATTGTTGGCAACTATGTTAATCAAGTAAATTGTTGCACATATAATTTTTGTAAATAGTGAAATAAGTTTTTTTACAAAAAGTTGCTTACTTTTTTTATTTTTTTTTTTTTTAATAACTGTTACATGCATTTATACGTATGTCTGTATGTATTTGTATATAATATATATATATAAACACACACTTGAAAATAATACAGTTAGACAAGTTTAATACATTCAAGAAAAAAGACAAACGTATACAGAAACTTGAAAAGAGTACGTAATTTCAAAGGTATGTAATGGAAGGGAGATCATTATTATAATACTTAAATATTTCAGTATTACTATTTGATTGTAAGGTTAAAACTTTATTTTTGAAATATGAATATTATCAAAGTTGATGTTTTCATGTGAGATACTCAACATGAAAAAATATTTCAAGAAAAAACATCGGAATGTAAGTATTGTAAATTTCTAAATACGTTATTTTATGTTAGAAATTTCAAAATTTTCAATTTTCTGAAAGGAAATAAACCCATTTGGAACCCCCTCCCCCCCCCCCCAAAAAAAAAAAAAAAAAAAAAAAGAAAGAAAGAAAGAAAAAGAAAACTGGGTTTTCCCCAAAAATTTCCGTTTGTTTTTCGGACCATTCCCATCTCTAGTCAATTCAGATTTTTTCAAAATTAAACTTGGAAATTAATTTTCAAAATCAATCTATAATGTGAAATACATTTTTTTAAAAAAAATTAAAATCACACAATCAGCTGTGGAAAAAAATCATATTTTATTGAAATTTTATTTTTCCGACTGAGCCTTGACCTTGTAAGTCAAAGATCCGGGGTTCGACTCCCGGTCCAGGCATTATTTTCACTCAGTCGGAAAAATAAAATTTCAATAAAATATAAATCTATAATGTGGTGTATCATTTTTCTTAGCTAAAAGTTCTCTTCAAAGTTCTTATCTGTAATAGAATTTAACAAGGAATATTAAAGCATACGTTGAATCCCGATCTAAAACCATATTTCGGAATTCTAATTCCTCCTCATAGCTAAATATTATTACTCATAACTTGTCTTAGTTTAATACAAACGCATCGCTATTCAATATAATAATAGACGTATTATGTGATAACTCTGAAAAAAAAAAAAAAACTAAAAAAAAAAAAAAACTAAAGAATAAACTAATATAACACAGCACACACAACTTTATTCTTTTCTTCTTCTTTTTATTTATTTATTTTATTTTAATTTTAATTTTAATTTAATTTTAACTAGCAGGCTTTGCCCGCTTCGCTGGTCACCAAATTTAAAGGAAACTCTTTTCTATATAGCTTTATAAAAATAAAATAAAATAAATTACTGAAATTGTTCAAAAGCTCGCTTCAGGTCCCTACTGCCTTCGGCAGCGATTTGGTCATTCACTGCAACTCGGGCGCTTGTCTCTATTACCTGCGACAATGGTTTACCAATGAGCTTCCATTTAGGTGCTTATTATATAACAGTTTCGAAATAGATATTATCGAAAAAATTGGAGTTTCCCTTTTATATTTGAATCCCAGTTACATGTGAACAACACTATACGTGGTGCACATAATATTTGCTTTTACGTTATTTCCTATATTTATTTTGTTTATCCAATTAACCATAAAATGACAGCAATTTCACGCCAAATATTACAATATGCTGTGACCGGCTACGTCTGTCGCATGAGACAATTAATTTTTTGTGTTTATATATAATTCATGGTTTGTAAACCTGATAGTACAGCCTTAATATAGTTCTCTTTGGCGACTTTTGAATTTTTGTCACCATTTTAGACTTTTAATCCATTGTAACAATAAGACTTAATCCCTTGTAACAATATGCTATGAGCGCTATTTCTGCCGTATTTTAGACAACTGATCTTTTTATTTTTATATTTATTTCCCATTAAACATATTTTTATTTATTTATTTAAATATTAATTTGAATTATTCAAATATTTCTGTTCGACAGCGTGCAAGTGCAGTAACACACAGGGGCTCATTTGTTTGTATGATAAATTAGCATAGTGATTATTATATAAAAAAATAAATAAATAGGTAAACATTATCGTGCTGCACAACTTTATTATGTCGCTCCATTGGCGGCTGTTGAATTTTTGTCGCCATATTAGCGATGTTTTTTTTTTTTTTTTTTTTTTTTGTATGAAAAGGGAAAGACTGTTTTGCTAATAATTTTATCAGACTCTTTTTTGTTTACACATAAGAATCCTTCATATTCTGCTTATATTTTTAATGGTTTTTAGGTTTAAAATAGTGCTTGTTGAAATAAATTTCCTATGTTTAAAACTGCATTTTTTCTGTAAATTTTGTGTAAAAATAAATCATTTAATCAAACTTTGTTGTTTATTAACCAAAAAAATTGATGAAATTTGAAATGCAAGTTCGTCTTGTGGGGTACAGGCTGTATATGATATTTTTATGTTCGTGAGAGAAAATTTAAAATAATTTGAAAACTGCAATGGACTCTTCCCACCTGACGTCAGAGGTCACATGATAGAGGAAAAACAAATAGCAGACGAAGTCTTGCTTATCTACAGTGACTGCTGAAATAACATATTTTCTATTCTTATTTTTGATCAATCGTATTTAATCGGTGTTATTTTTTATACATCATCATTTTTAATCCATTTTATATCATTATTCATCCTCTTTTGTTTGCTGTATACATTTACAATCATCATTTAGTTTATACCTGTTATTGATGTTCATGAAGACCATGTTTAAATACTCTGATTTTTGGTACTTAAATCAGTGACAGAGCAATATCGTACTACGTAAATCCATTCAGACCAGTAACTAAGTTAATTAACTTGTTGTAACACCTTTATGCAATTAAATTAAATGAAAACATTTTAAAATTTCAATTTATAATCCGTAAACTTTCCAGAAGAAGAAGCTATTATTTATTGCTAGATCAGTTAATGTTACAGTTACACTACAATATACAAAAATCGATTCTTATAGGTAAAAATAAATAAACACATAAAATGTTTTTTTAAAAATTATTAAATTTACAAATACAATTATTCTACTGTTTACAAATGCACAATATTACTTTTATTTTATTTTATATTAAATATTAAAATTTTTGTTCTTAAGAACAATATTTAATTGAATTCGATTCTCAGAATTAGATTATTCGTTTTCCTCTATCACGTGATTGAGCAGACGACGGTGGGAAGAGCCCATTTTTAATCCCACTTCAAAAACATGTGACTTAATGTGAAGCAGATTTTTTATTTTTTTTTTCTCCTAACGGTTTCCATACAATCTTCTGCTGTTGCCACCTAAAATTCATACTTCAGTTAATTTTAAAAAATCTAATTGTCCGATTGGTAAGCTGTTTAATGCATCGGATTCACAAAAATTTTCATTTTCATTTGTTATCTTATTTGTAACGATACGACTGATATTTCTAATTTATTTTCTAATCTTTCTGATTTCTTTTCCTCATTTGAAATAAATGTACGTTTTTTAAGCTATTGTATAGCTTTTATCGCGGGCTTTGAGCGCGGCGACCGAATCAAAAAATTCCGTAACGAAAAAAAAACCTAACACAGTTCGGCAGACTTCGGTAGACTTCGGCTGTACGAAGCTCGCACGGATCGAGACGAGCTGCTCCGAAATCGGACGAATACGTAAGCAGCTGTTTGTGAGAAAGTATATAGGTGTATAGGTATCTATCATCTATGTACAACAGTGAATAGCTGTACGCGTAAAATTTGTGTATAAAGTAGATCAGATAAAACTTGAATATCCCCATTCGACTTGCAGGCCTTTAAAACCTATTAAATACCTTTTCTCTATTAAAATTTGTTTTCTTATCGGTCACCACGCTCAAAAAGTGTAACTTGAATTAATATCAAAGAAAAAACTTGAATATCCCCATTCGACTTACAGGCCTTTAAAACCTATTAAATAACTTTTCTCTATTAAAATTTGTTTTCTTATCATTATTGTTATCTTATCATTATTGTTATCTTATTCATTAATATCAAAGAAAAACCTTGAATATCCCCATTCGACTTACAGGCCTTTAAAACCTATTAAAATACCTTTTCTCTATAAAAATTTGTTTTCTTATCATTATTGTTATCTTATTCATTAATATCAAAGAAAAAACTTGAATATCCCCATTCGACTTGCAGGCCTTTAAAACCTATTAAATACGTTTTCTCTATTAAAATTTTTTTTCTTATCGGTCACCACGCTCAATAAGTATAACTTGAATTAATATCATAGAAAAAACTTGAATATCCCTATTCGACTTGCAGGCTTTTAAAACCTTTTAAAATACCTTTTCTCTATTAAAATTTGTTTTCTTATCATTATTGTTATCTTATTCATTAATATTAAAGAAAAACCTTGAATATCCCTATTCGACTTGCAGGCCTTTAAAACCTATTAAATACCTTTTCTCTATTAAAATTTGTTTTATATCGGTCACCACGCTCAAAAAGTGTAACTTGACTTAAGATCAAAGAAAAAACTTGAATATCCCCATTCGACTTGCAGGCCTTTAAAACCTATTAAATACTTTTTCTCTATTAAAATTTGTTTTCTTATCGGTCACCACGCTCAAAAAGTGTAACTTGAATTAATATCAAATAAAAAACTTGAATATCCCCATTCGACTTGCAGGCCTTTAAAACCTATGAAAATACCTTTTCCCTATTAAAATTTGTTTTCTTATCATTATTGTTATCTTATCATTATTGTTATCTTATTCATTAATATCAAAGAAAAAACTTGAATATCCCCATTCGACTTGCAGGCCTTTAAAACCTATTAAATACCTTTTCTCTATTAAAATTTGTTTTCTTATCGGTCACCACGCTCAAAAAGTGTAACTTGAATTAATATCAAAGAAAAAACTTGAATATCCCCATTCGACTTACAGGCCTTTAAAATCTATTAAATACCTTTTCTCTATTAAAATTTGTTTTCTTATCGGTCACCACGCTCAAAAAGTGTAACTTGAATTAATATCAAAGAAAAAACTTGAATATCCCCATTCGACATGCAGGCCTTTAAAACCTATTAAAATACCTTTTCTCTATTGAAATTTGTTTTCTTATCATTATTGTTATCTTATTCATTAATATCAAAGAAAAAACTTGAATATCCCCATTCGTCTTGCAGGCCTTTAAAACCTATTAAATACCTTTTCTCTATTAAAATTTGTTTTCTTATCGGTCACCACGCTCAAAAAGTGTAACTTGAATTAATATCAAAGAAAAAACTTGAATATCCCCATTCGACTTGCAGGCCTTTAAAACCTATTAAAATACCTTTTCTCTATTAAAATTTGTTTTCTTATCATTATTGTTATCTTATTCATTAATATCAAAGAAAATCTTTGAATATCCCCATTCGACTTGCAGGCCTTTAAAACCTATTAAATACCTTTTCTCTATTAAAATTTGTTTTTTTATCGGTCACCACGCTCAAAAAATGTAACTTGAATTAATATCAAAGAAAAAACTTGAATATCCCCATTCGACTTGCAGGCCTTTAAAAACCTATTAAAATACCATTTCTCAAAAAATAGAGTTAGATCATTCAAATTTGGTACATCGAGGTTTTCGATACCTACAAATCGATTGCGGATATTTTTGATATATTTTCATTGCGGATATATTCTCATTTCTTCAATAAAAGAAACAAAATTGTTTTCTTATCGGTCACCACGCTCAAAAAGTGTAACTTGAATTAATATCAAAGAAAAAACTTGAATTAATATCAAAGAAAAAAAAATACTGCATAAATAAAATAAATAAATAATTATAATTGCATAAGTTGATAAAAAATGCTATGCAATACAATAACTTTACCGCGGCAGTCCTCGAGTGCCACACGTATTTTTTTTTTTAATTATAGAGTTCTAACAGATGACGTCACGAGCATGTTTGCTGAGGGACAGTTGACCCCACTCCCACTGACTCATTTTATCATTGCGGAATAGTGTTACAAATTTATTGTAACACAGTGTTGTAAATGTATTTGTAAAAGCATAAAAAAAATCGACTACTACGCTTCCAAAAGCATGGAAAAATTAGCATTGTCCTTCAGCAAAGTACGGTTTCTAAGAAGAAAGTCACGTGGTTGTTAGAACTCTATTATTATTCTGTCGAGAAAAAAAATGGCAACAATTAAATTATGGATAAAATTTAAATGGCTTATTTATCAGAAATTAGAAGGTTATTATTTTCACATTTTAATTAATTAAGAAAAAACTAATCAAAAATTCCAAAATCTGACTTCGATGTGCGCAATGACCCTTCGGGGGGCCCCTTTGTGTTTAATCTCGTGACTGTCCGAGCTACCGTTTTCGAGAACAGTGAAATATATATACAAATATTGCTCATTTAATAGTATTAGATAATAGTATAAGATTTTAATTTAATTTAAATTTATTTTTATTTTTTATTTTTTTACCAGAACCAAAACTATAAAACTAAACACAACTGTTGCCAGACTGAAAACAAATAATAAGGAGGTAAAGGAAATACATTTTGATAACAGTCATTTCCTTACATCCAGTGATGCCAGATGGTCGAAAATTATTTCCCCAAACAGGTCTTCAAATTTCCCCAAATCAGGGGTTTTTTTTCGAAAAAATCCCCAACTTGATTTCTACTAGAAAGGGAAAATAAAATTTTTTTCCAAAGAAAATATCAAGCAGATTTAAGTGGATTTAAGCTCAGATTTTTCCCCAAATGAAGGCAATATTTGAAAAAAATCCCCAAATAACAATAAAGCTATTGAAAATCCCTGGTTGTAAGGCAACATTGACAGAAAGTTGAAGAACTCCCCAGATTTGTCGCCAAAAATTTTAGAATTCCCCAAAAAAGTCCCCACAACCATTTGGTCCCCAAAATTGTCCCCAGAAGCCTCAAAAATCCCCAAAATGGAGACAAAATCCCCAATCTGGCATCACTGCTACATCTTCCTACTTTGAATTGTGGGGAGGTACAGTCAGAAAAAAAAAAAAAAAAAAGCCTAGGAGGTCGTCTACATATTAAAACTGGCATCAACGTCATTTTTCTTTCAATGGTATTGGTAACCCCATTTTTACCACGTTTTTATTTTCTATTCTTGTTTGTTCGTTTGTTTGTCCGGTACAGATCTTGCAATCGAATTTTAACTAACTTCCCTACTAGCTAGACATTTGAAAACTTTCACTGTAGCTCAGGACCCGATGACAACACAATACTTCGAAGTCCGATTTTCGAATTTTTCATTAGTTTTCTTATAATTAATTAAAATATGAAAATAATAACATCCTAATTGCGTTAAAATAGCTATTAAAATATTAGCTATACTTTAATTGTTGCCAAAAAAATTTTACGAGTTCATTTTCTTTCGACATAAAAATAAATACATTTAATTAAACGTGAACATTAAAAAATAATAAAAAGTTAAATTATGCATCTCACAAAGATTGACGTCATTATCACTTTAAAAATTTTATGCACATTGATAAGAGCTCTATGATTCATCAGAAAATCTAAAACATGGTATATAAAAAGTTTTTTTTTTTAATCTTATAATTATTTATTTATAATTTATTTGAATTCTTTGGATCAAATCATCGAGGAAAATGGTATAGTTTATATATTTTACTCAATTTTTCATAGATTTATAAGCTGTCAAAATATGGGGATGCTAATGTTAAATGAAAGTGACAAACATTAATTCATATCTCCAAAATAATTATGATATTCAAATTCTGTTTTTTTTTTTTTTTTTTTTTTTTTTTAAATATATATATATACGATAGAATGGAGTGACCCAAACATATTCCATGCATACTTCTGATAAAAAATATTTTTTGAATTATGAAAATTATTAATAAATTCATATTTAAAAAAATTATGAATTATGACCTATGTTAATTTTTGCATGAATAGAACGGGCATCATCAAAAATATGGGTTTCCAAATTTACAGCTCGTTCCTAACATTATTTTTTTGAGTTACAGTGATATTTCACTTTTTACTGCTGTTAAGGGGTAATTAAACTATAATAATTAGTATCCACCGTGAGTAAATATTTGTATAAATTTTGACGAAAAACTATTTTCATTTACCTTTATGTTATTCTAATTGTTTTCTAAGCGACATTTCGATGTTTATTATACAAACAGGCTTATTTTGTTTATATATATATATATATATATATATATATATATAAAATTATCGTAATGCAGGCGAGAGATTATGATAGAATTCCAAAAGAAATGAAGCCCCGCCTCTATATCGCGGAAACAACATTAAAAAAACTAGTTTGCATATTCGTATGACTCTATATGTGACGCTGGCATGCATAAATATCAACGACATTTGCTACATCGAATGCTGAAGACAAAATTTAAATGATTTAATTGGAAGTATGTAAAATAATTTTGATTTATAATGTAAAGTTTTAGAAAATTTTGTAAAAGCGTGTCTTCCGTTGCAAAAAGGAATAAACACGATCCTGAAATGCTAAGTCTGTGTTCCTAAATTAAATATTACATAACTTTTCCTAGTTTCTCACTGCTAAAATTCTATTTTATACCTGTTATCCTTTTTTTTTTTTTTTTTTTTTTTTGGTACTTGAATATTCTGGGATTCGTGCACCTCAAGTTAAATGTCATGATTTAGGAAACGAAACGCAATAAGACGAGGGTTATTGTTTGAAAGAGCAATACGCAGTGAACAATACATTTTTCTTCTTCTTTTTTTTAAATTAATATAATTAATATTTATTAATATTTATAAGATTTTTTAAAACGAATTTTCTGTTTTAATCTTGTTGCGACATTTTCGCATTCGTTTACTGTACCGCTTGTAAGCTAGAGCTATTTAAATTTTATCGCATGACGTATCATAATAAAATATTAAATGTTTTTTTAATACTGAATGAAATAGAGGATTTTTTTTTTTTTTTTTTTAATTTATAAAATCTATTATTAAAACAAAGCGCAATATTACTTATTTTCGATTATTCTAATCACTGTGTAAAACTGGCGTCTCATTTATTATGGAAAAAGAATTTAAAACGAAGTAATATGGGTTATTATTTTTAAAGATATAAATTTTACACATTTAAAATTTAATTCGAGTACAGTAGACGGCTGCATAACGGGAAATATTCGTTCTGGGCAATAGGAAACCGTTTTATGCGGGACATACTTTATCAGACCAATTTATGCAAATTCAATCCAATACAGAAAATTTTTATTTTATTTTATTTTGTTTTATTTTTTATTGTTTTCTAAGTAAGGCTTCGATGTTTACTATACAAATAAACCTATTTTCGTAAAATTAACGCATTGCAAGCGGGAAATTTTGATGGCATTTCAAAAATATAATAAACACCACCCTCTGGCTTTTTCTAAAACAATACTTTACTTTAAAAAATGTTTTTTTTTCTTCTTAATTTTAGTTTGTTTGACTCTTTATAGAACTCTTGCATATATAAAGGAGTAAAATTTACTGTTTCGATTGTTGATGACAAAATTTCAGTTTAATCATGAATTTCCGAAATAATTTGTTTTAGTGAAACGTATAAAAGCGTGACGTATTACTCAAAATAGGAATAATTTGGAACAGTATCTCCTTTTAATTGAATATTAACACTTTCGCGACTGCATGTTTTTGTCTTTTAGATAGTCTGTTCCGCCTGTGGGTGTTATTTTTTCAAAATACATTATGTTAAGGTTTTCTGTAACAAGGTTTTCTGTATCCATTTTTATATTACATATGAACATACATAATAATTATACCCTTTCTAGTGAAAGTATTTGTATTCATACTATTTTGTTTATATAAATATGAATATAAGGAATATTCTTAAGAAATATAGTAACATGTAAATCGCGAAAGAAACGTTCACTAGAGGAATTACAGATTTCCAAATGACGTGAATCTACGTCAGCGGTCGCGAAAGCGTTAAATGTCCTTTCTCAAATTTTAGCTTAAATCTTGTTATCTATATTTTTGTTTATTATATATTATTGGTTTGTACGCCTAAAACTAAATGTACTTAAAACTTTATAGTAAAACTTTCCTGCGGGGCTTACTGTATAAAATAAAAATATACCCAACAGAAGCAGATAAATCTTTTTCTTAAATATTAAACACTTTTACTTTTAACCGCTATTATTATTATTATTATTATCATTATCACTATTATTCTTTTATCTTGGTATCTAGATTTTTGTAATTCAACATTGGAGGGTTCATATGACTCAAGCTATTTAATTTTTTTCCGTATGAAGAGACGTATTTAGCTATTCCCTGTTTAATAAACGTAAACCATTTAAATTTTTTTAAAGGGGTTTACAAATTATCTTCATTTTTTATTTTATAATTACTATTTCTGCGCTTTTTTTCCGGTGTGAAACTTAATAAATAATGTCTATTCTGTGGTATATCATGATTTAATTTTTCTAAATGTATAGGTTTACCCGTAACACATTTTCGCTTGTAACTCTATCAAGAATTAATTTAAAGTATAAAAAAATCCCTTTTCAGCAAGCTTAAAGGCAAAGGTAGATTCCTTTACGTTAATGTTACAATTGTAAAGAAATTTTACATATGCATTAATACTTAGCCAATGGCTTTGTTCCCACACATTGCATTATTTACGTCGCTATTCTGTTTCCAAGAAATTTTATTTTCAACTACAAAAGGGTTTTATTCATTCTACTTAAAGTTTTAGGCTAGATTTATTGGTTTGTAAATGTTTCGATTTTTTAAAATTCAATCTCATAATCATTCAACAAATATAAGTCTTAAAGATATACAATCCCAGCAATGGTGAATCCCGGAGGGGGCTATGGGGCTACATCCCCCCTCACCACCCAAGCTTAATCAAAATTATAATCTTTATTTAAAATCCATATAACTGCTGTTCAATATCTTTCTTTTAAAAGAAAAATTAATAGAAACATATGAAAATGCACTTGTGATCTTACTATGGTGGTTGGTTGGTTGGAGGATTAAGGCCGATTGACTCCTTATGTGTCCTAGGCCTATAGGGGGAATGCCCTCCGTGGGGGTCTATCTAAGGGGTCCTAGCCCGTATTTACGCGAGTTTCGGAGGAAACCACGGAAAACTCCGAACGGCTAGGTCGATGAGCGCGACCTGGGATCGAACCCGGCACCTCCCATCTACCAGCTTTGAGCGCAGAACCGCTCGGCCGCTGGTGGGCCTCTTACTATGGTGAAGCTCTGGTAAGTCTGGCGTTTCTATGGTCAAGTCAAATACAGATAAGTGGTAGCGGTTTTTGGATAGTTATTTCATTGTAATTTTTATTGAATTATTGAAAGTTTTGTATTGTGTTTTTGTGATTCTTATTGTCAGATGAGTAAAAGTTGTAAAGTGAAACTGTTTTGGTTCACATAAGCTGGAACATTAACATTAGTTAACATTGGACCATTTGACACCGCTGAACTTCAATGTTAATTGTTACGAATTTAGTAAATTGTATGATTTGGCGAGATTTTGGTGATAAAACTTGCGACTTAGCAATGAAATTTGTGATTTGGCGGCAAAATTTGATAGTTGACGACGAAATTTTTGACTTGGCGACAAAATTTGGCGAACTTGGCGATGGAGAAAGGCAACTTTGGCGTCATTATATTTTCTTTCCACGCGAAAACCTCACCTCTCTTCACAGACCAATATCTTGTTTCGACAAGATAAAAAGTCAAAGGAAGCTGTAATGTATTACTCTCAATCGTAAATTTTAAATTCTTATCTAAACTAACATTCTAAACTATTCACCACAAACGATATTTGTATTAAGATTGACGTATTATTTTAATTTTATATTTTTAAATGATTAATTGAATCAGTCATTTGAGAAACACCTCATGTCCATTTCTGGCCAAAATTGAGTTAGACATATTAAATTGTTGGTGAAGGCTAGACAAATCCAATACGCATAAAAGAACTCATCTCCACTTAGTAACCATGGTGAAGCCGCATTTGAAAATATCCATTCCTTTGAGAAACACCTCATCTCCTGGAAATGTGTTGTTTCTCAAATGACTTACAAAAAAATGTGGCTGGTGGCAGCACTGTTTTTTGTTATTACATTTTAATCTAAACAGCTGGCTGTTGTGCTGTAGCGTTTATTATTGTTGTTTATAGGTTAAAATGAGTTCTAGTGAAAGTGAAAGTAATAATTCCACACGATTAAAACGTAAAAAAGGGAAGCAAGTTGAGTATAAGTAAGTGTAAAAAAATAAAGAAGTCCCGTGTTAAGAATGAAGAATATACAAACTGGAAAGGAAATGTAGTGAAACCAAAAGAACATGGATTTGCTTGCAGGTAACTTAACCTAGAATATTTACCATAGGCTATATCATTACCATATCTTACATCCTATAACCTAGATCATTAACCTAGGAAAATTTATCTGTATAGCCTAACTGACCGATTCGACAGTATTCATCACTAATTTTCTATTCGAGGTCATTCGTACCTTCCGTGTGACCGAGACTTTAGTGTAATCAAACGAAAAATTAAAACAACTGACAGTATTTACACAGTAAAATAATATGCTGAACTTATGTTGCACTCTGCTGCTATTCAGGACAAGTTCCTGGTGGAAATTGTAGAAAGTGAAAAAGTAAAGGATTTTAAATCATGGTGTGGTCAATTTTATAAAAAAAATGTAATATCTACGGAGACTCAAGCAAGGAACATCCCAAAGGAAAACAAAATAAAATTCAACATTTCAACTTTTATGGAGTTTCATTACTCTAATAAACATGTAGGCCAAGTTAAAGTAAAAAACTTTATTGGTGAACTCAATGAACAAACTTTTGACTTGAAAAAACCGGAAACTGGTTTACCAGAGCTTCCAAAAATCAGTGCCTACCCGCAAAAATATGTACCTATCAATATCAACAAAATCAATGACCTCAAGAAAGTCGAAGCCTATATACCTGCAGACATTGTTGGTAAATTTTATTCAAAAATTTGTGACTGGCCAACTATCGATATGGATGACATTGAACTGTTTTAAGAAACAATGTTTGGAAAATGTGTATATATTATTTGAAATATAAAATACTGATTTTTATTAATAATTTGAATTGTTTTATATTTTATTTCATACCTGATAACATATCGTTTAGTCAGTCATTTGAGAAACAACACATCTCCAACAACGTTTATAATTTTTTTAAATATCAAAATAAAAATAATAAAATTTTATTTTGGTAGAATTAGCTTACCAAACACATGTAGAAACATACAAAAAAATTCAAAAAATATATGATGTTAAATTATGGACCAGCTGGGTTTTTTTTTTTGATTTCCCGAAAGTTTACTTTTTTGGACATGAGGTGTTTCTCAAATGACCGATTCAATTAAAGCGTTTAACATGGTTTTTAATTAACACACTTTCATTAATTTGATGTGATGCAACTATTAATGTATATAACGGAATTTTTCAATTCAATTTTCGGCAACTTTTTATCGTCCGAAGAACCTGAAATTTTGCACACGACTTCATAATCAATGACAATACTATATAGAAGTGTTTCCAGGCACTTTTCCCATCAGGGGCAGGTTCCAGGGGCAAACAAAAAATCTATACTTATACAAAACTATCGTACGTGACACAGGATTTGGATATGATTGTATAATGTCGAGTGGCAACACTTAATTTTTTTAAATAAAGATTTAAAAGTATGTAATAGTTTTCTAAAACATTTATTAGTTCATTTTTCAATAAAAGAGTGCTCTTTATTTTTTTAAAATGGTATAATTTTATTTATCAAAATAAGGGAATTCGAGTAATGAAATACTTTAATTTAAATTTAAGTTTTCATGAAAATAAACTTCAACGGAAAATTCATTAAAATCGTCCCTAGTTTATTTTTTAAAGAGATAATACCTAAATGTCCTCAAATTTATTACTTTTTCTACCATGCCAGTTTAATTCGTTTAGCATCGATTTACACGATTTTTTTTTTTTTTTTTTAACGATGACATTTATCTTTTACATTATAGCATCTATGTCATAACCACGGAGTAATATTAATAGGAGTTGAAGGTCCAATGGGAGGAAGCTACGAAATTGTGATGTAAATTTTTGGTAAATATTGAGGGCGCCACTTGTCATTACTCCCTACCTCGGCGCGGATATAGTGTTGTTTTCAATAGAATTTTGCTGTAGTACATTTTAAATTTTTTATTTTAAGCAATTTAATTTTTTTGTACTTCTTAAAACTGCCTAATTCAGATGTTTCAAATAAATGCTTCGTTCCTAGTTTTAAAACAGGCTATGATAGTGATAAGAAAAGAAAAAAAAAAGCCCTAGGAGAGAAATAATGTCCGAGTTCGTGTTTTCTGCACCTAAAGTAAGTTTATATTTTTTCTTTACAAAATTTCATCCATTCTCCTTCCTCCCAATTGTCTGTTTTAGCTAGCTTCGGTTCATAAGGATCGTCATTTTTAAAAAGCTCTCTTTCAAAGTAAAATTAGTATAAAATGGCTCTTAAAAAAAACATGTTGGTTAGAATACTCTATTTAATGAAATTTGCTTTCAATCGAACTTTTTTCAGCTTGATATTATTTTTAAAAAAATAATTAAAACGAGACATTTCCCCATTGAATAACATTGCGGAAGCTGGAGAGAAGGAAGTATTGTACGCTGGCGCCCTCTGTAATCATTATAAAACAACATCACAAAATTTCAGCGTTACCTTCTCCTGTCTTATTACTCCGTGGTCATAACGCTAAGTCTAAATCAACGAGATATATAAAGTAGAGTGATAAATGGTAACCCTTGAGAAGGTCCAAGATGAATCATGTGACATGCTCTCATTGGTTACAGCTAGCTTATTTCCAAACATTCTATGGAAGAATACAGTTTTTAAAGTTGTGAAACTCTTCCGAAAAGAATTTATTTTGATATCAAAATAAATGGGTAGGCGCTGACCAGTAACTTTTCACAGGTAAATTATAATTGTTTTATTTTGTATGTTTTAATACATAATATTTGTTATTTTTCTTTCAACTATTCGACGAAGACTATGGAAGTAAATCATGTGCTGAAAATAATGCATTTTATGAAAGATCGTACACTTTAATTATTTATTTATTGCTTAAATAATATTTTTATTATTCATTGGAAACAATTTTTCTGACTATTTGCATTCATGGTAGCATATTTCGCATAATTCGAGATAATATTGTTAATGGCGCCGCTTGGCAGACCCAGCCAACCATTGTCGCCAAAGCTTTTGTTTGTTTACTTTCTATGATTTATACGTATGCTTTTAGTTTTGTTTTCAAGTTCACTTGTGTTCTTATTTTATGTTGTTTTTTAATTGTGTGCAGCAATTATATCATATATTTATTATAGTCATCATATCAATTTCAAATCATTCTGTAGCTAGATAAATTAGTCTTTCGCGGACAGTCGCCAAAATAGTGATAAGCAGCCAAACATAGCAACCTATTAGAGCATGTCACGTGATTCATCTTGAACCACGGAAAGCTAATCCTTCATCCATTGAATCAGCACTCTAATTTATATATCTCGTTAGTCTAAATCTGCTTAGCACTAATAGTACAAGAGCTAGCAACGTCGAAAACACAAGAATTTTAAGAAAGCTGGATTTTTAATATATCTTTACCTATGCTCTCTCGAACAGCGTGCGGGCTATCTGGCTGCCAGTAAACGTTGCGTTTATTAGTGCGCATCACACCTTTACAGGTAAAAATATTGATTTTTAAATCATTTTAAGAAGAATGTTTTCTTTTTCACTAACTTCTAAACACTATTAGAAACATGAATTTATCATTGCCAGACATTTTTGTTATTGACAATAATGTGCCAGATGCCATTTTTTATAAACAAAAAATAATAAATTTCAAATCATTTTAGTATGTCTGTCATTTTAATATTATTTTCTTTATATATAAATAAGTACAAAATTAATTTGCCAAACATTAATTCGGTTGTTTATTCAAACGGCAGACCGATTAATTGCTGTAAAACAAGTATGTATGTATAAGAGTTTAGCTATTAGTAGTTGATCGCTGTCTGTGTGAAAAAGATAGCAACAATGCGCAAGCGAAGTGATGACGTCACTGGCCGTTCGTGGATGCAAGAAATTTTTTTTCCTATTTTAATCGCCCATTGGGTTTTTTGTAAAAAAAGATTAAAAATCGAGGGAAATTATTTCCCGATTTCAATCCCCATATTTAGGTATAGATATGTATTAGTTATCGTGTGCATGCATTAGATTAAGTAGTTTTTGCTGTAAAATTGATAAAATTTGAATTTTAAATTTCAAAACTCCAGAAAAAAAAAGTGCCAAACTTCCATATTCGATAGAAAACATAAACATTTCATTTCAAAGGATGATATTTACACATTAAATATCCAACTAATATACTAATTAAAAGGAAAATTATAAATATTCTATCATAATTTGAAGTCAAATTTGTTTTCAAATGTCTAAATAAAGTATCTGATATAAGATACTAATATGTTGCAGCGGAATAGATTTGATATCGGTCATCCTTGGCAGAAAAAAAAAATATCGCCAAATTATCTGGCGAAAATAATTTAATTCCTTTCAAAATTCATAGTTATTTTAACAACTTATATTAAGAGAGTAATGAATAATATGAAACAATATTTTGTACAATACATATTATGAAAATATACATCTGGCATGTGTATTTTCGCATTACGTTTTTGATCGCCAAATACAAAAACGCCAAGGACAACAGAGTTTTGAAATTTAAAATTAAAATTTTGTCAATTTGACAGCAAAATAACTCAATCTAACACATGCATACGATAACTAATACATATATATACCCAAATACGGGGATTAAGATCGGGAAATAATTTTCCTCGATTTTTAATAATTTTTTACAAAAAATCCAATGTGCGATTTACACAGGAAATTTTTTTCTTGCATCCATGGATGGTCAGTCACGTCAAACTTCGCTTGCGTATCCGCGTTTGTAATGATTGATAGATGGCGCTCTTTGAACTGCAGTTGTTAGTAAATATAATAGCCACGTGTATTTATACACGTGGCTTTCTCCGCCATTACATAATGGAAAATCGATTGCATAATATGATGATATGCAGTGGTGTGATAATTTCACCTTAGCCCACCAGAGGGAGAGCATTTCATTACAATCGCGGATTGCGGCGGCTCATGGACTGAAAAATTCTTAATTCAGTTAAAAATTGATTGTAATTATTCAAATACAATATTTATAAATAAAAATAAGAATTTTGATACTACATTAATGCCGTTTTTTCCTGTATCTTTTATGAAATTATTTAATTTAGTTACAATTTGATTTTTATGATTTAAAAATTATCCATAAACAATCAAATTTTGATACTTAAAAAACGTAATTTTTCCCTGTCTTTTAAAAATAATTTGTTTAGTTATTTTTTATTATTTTGATAAGAATTTTAATAATAATGTTTTATTATTATCACAATCGAAGAATTGAGAAAAAAAAAATTACTTAGGATACTTTAAATAGTGTAATCTATTCCTGTTTCTCTTCCGCCTATCTACTTTGCCGTTATCTCTCTCTAACAACTGGCACAATGGCGCGGTACTGTACAGCAATTAATCGGTCTGCCGTTTGAGTAAACAACCGAATTAATGTCTGGCAAATTAATTTTGTACTTATTTATATATAAAGAAAGTAATATTAAAATGATAGACATACTAAAATGGTTTGAAATTTATTATTTTTTGTTTATAAAAAATGGCATCTGGCACATTATTGTCAATAACAAAAATGTCTGGCAATAATAAATTCATGTTTCTAATAGTGTTTAGAAGTTAGTGAAAAAGAAAACATTCTTCTTAAAATGATTTAAAAATCAATATTTTTACCTGTAAAGGTGTGATGCGCACTAATAAACGCAACGTTTACTGGCAGCCAGATAGCCCGCACGCTGTTCGATAGAGCATTGGAAAAGATATATTAAAGAACCAGCTTTCTTAAAATTCTCTCTCTAAAACGTTGCTAGCTCTAGCTCTTAGACTATAAGATATGTTGATTTCATTTATTTATTTATTTATTTTTTTACCTATTAACTTTTATTTTATTTGTTTAAAATCACGGATAAAATTTTAATTCATTTTTCTCAGTACATTGTTGTAATTGTGACGTCATATTTTCTGTTAAACTTTTTTTTTTTAAATCAGATTATTATATTGTTTAAAAACATGATTAAAATTTTATTATTATTTTCAGTGATCTTTTTTATTATCGTTTGCACGTGACATAAGAATCAGATTATAAATTTTTGCAATGAAAGCTATAGAAAATGTCGGCTTCATCACAAGTGACGAAAAATCACTTTTTAACTTGTAACTTGTAAGCAATTGAAGTTATCGAAAAAGTTTAAATACAAAAGTTGTTCTTTAGGGTAAGGCGGTAATTCGCCTGATTTGAAGTATTTTTTTATTTTCAATATTAAAGAAATTATGGGCAAATGTAAATTTCCACCCCCACCACTTCCACCCCCTTTGAGCTGGATACCCCATCTACGAACTCGACCGAGATTTTTACTGTCCTGACAACATATCCCGAGCTGTTTAAATTTAAATAAAAATTACTCCAGTTATCGTGTTCACAACTTAACATGGGAAAAAGCGTTATATATATATATATATATATATATATATAACTTTTGAACGGAGGGTTTTGGGTTCTAGGGGGGAAGATATCGGTGAAGATATGAAGAAATTTTCCAGAAGTTGTGTCATGAGAACCATTGCAATAGGTAGATCTCCTATCCGCGTTTGTAATGATCGATAGATGGCGCTTTTTCAGCTTTGTTGTTAGTAAATATAATGGCCACGTGTATTAATTTTTGTTCTATTTATATTACTACTTAATATTCGTGCTATAATTTCTCCGCCATCACATCATGGAAAATTGATTGCTTTTGGAAAAAATATTTCAGTTTATTCAACGTTCGATCGGAAGTAGATTTTTAACTGAAGCTGAACAAATATTAGTTTCAAATCATCTGCTTAATTCTTTACTTCCATTAGCCGAAGGAACTGAAATTTTAAATTTGTCATTTGGAAATAAATGGAAGGATTTCTTGATTTCTTGGATTTCTTGATTTTTTGGAGTTACACTGTGGCACACAACAGTAAGTGTAATCTTTTTTACCGGATTTATTCATTTTTATTCAATAAATATATGTGAAACTAAATATCGGCCAGCAATGGCGTCTAGATGAATTCGAAAGCTATGCATGTTAATTGTAATTTCACCTTAGCCCACCAGAGGACGAGCATTTCATTACAATCGCGGATAAGGAATCTACCTAAATGGCACCTTTTTCTGGACTGCCTTGATCTCAGGAATTCGAATATGAAGTCAAAAATAGGGGTTGCCATTGAAAAAAAAAAAGAAGTTGATGCCTGTTTTAATCTGTAGATAACCCTTTAATAAAAATATAATTATACTATTATAAACTAGACGTTATTACATTTACAGATCGATCGGTACCAGCCGCTTGTTCCTACGGTAATTCACGGCGAAATTAGGTTGGGGGGAGGGGGGGGGACTTTTTTTTTGCTGACTGTACAACTGGAAAACAAATCAAAATTACAAATCCAATCTGACAGGGACATTAACTGCTCGTGCACATCTTGTTCCTTTAATTTCTCATTCGAACACTACTCATCTATAGGTATACTGACCAAACGTCCCCATTTTCTGGGGACAAATGGGGACGCCCTTTTTTTTAAGGAATTTTTCTAAGTTTTAAAAAATTGTAGAAACTAAATTATTAATCAATAACACTTTATTTTTAGCCCTTATTTATTAGGAATGAAAAAGTACATCCATAATTTGATAATTGCAGCAATTTTAATGCTTCTCTATTATAAAGGTACTTTGATCTGGTCAGCCTATCTATAGGTGACTCCTTCCTTCTGCTTCGTCGAACCATCATCATCGAAAACTGGTCAGATTCGTCAGATTCTTGTTGTGCTGTTTTCCCTTATCTAATGGCGGGGTGGTAAATAGTGCGCAGGTAACTCCAATTAATTTTCAGGCACTAACTCGAATATTCCTCCATCTAGCCAATCTTTAAATATGTTTCCATAGAACTCACTCATAAAGTCTTTCCTTTCTCAGATGATTCTTAACTTTTCAAACACAGTTCAAAACTGTCAGGAAGTGGAAGGTGAGATTCTACCCAAGGCATATGTACTAAAAAACGATCATTTTCAACTGTAACCGTGTTTAAAAATTTTTGCTTTGCTGCTTCTTGTAATTCAATCGCTGTTTTCTTTTCCGATAGGTCCTTTATGTCCGAGATATGAGCATTTATGGTAAATATTATTTTTCTGCACATGCGCGAAAGATAGAACAATTTTTATTGCATAGGTTGAAAGCTAAACGTATTGAGCAACTTTTGTCAAAATTTCATTTGAATAGAGTAAAAATTAAGCAAATTGTCGGCAAAAGAACGACCTAGATTTTAGAGATGAAGTTTCATAAGGGACATGTATTTCATTTTAAACATGCCGCGTATTTAGTTTGAAGATCCAATTATCTCAATGACGTTGCGAAAATTCTTTTCTGTGAAAAAATCCTTATAATGAGCTCACAAATCTTAGGAAATAAATAAAAATAAGCTAAAGTTAAAAGGTAATAAGGAGTTTTACACAAAAAGAACTTTTGCAATGTGATGAAATAATTGGATCTTCAAATTAATTACGCAGCATGTGAAAAATCCCTTATGAAATTCCAACTCTGGAAAATACCTAAAATCTGGCTCGTTCTTTTGCCGACAATTTGTTTAATTTTTACTCTATTCAAATGAACTTTGACAAAAGTTGCTCCATATATTTAGCTTCCAACCTATGTAATAAAAATTTTTCTATCTTTCGCGCATACGCAGTAAAATAATATTTACTAAAAAGGCTCATATCTCAACGAATATTACGCGAGTGAATTTTATGTTTCAGAATAATGTTTCTCTAACGTTTTGTAAATTTTTCAGCAAGTTTTGTAAAATTTTATGGAAATCCTTTCTAGTTAGAAGCAAAAAACTTGTAAAAAAGTAATTTCTGAAAAAAAAAAAAAAAAAAAAAAAAAAAAAAAAAATATATATATATATAATATGTCTATATAATATATATATATATATATATATATATATAATATGTCTATATATAATATATATATATATATAATATGTCTATATATAATATATATATATATATATATAATATGTCTATATATAATATATGTTTGAACGTAGCTTTTGGTTTCGTTTCGCCAGCCCCCCGACTAGTAGTTGGCTCTTTGCCAAATGAGAGGTGTTTTTTTCTCTTTTTGAGAATGTTACTTTTTTTATGTTTAGTTTTGTTTCGCGGCCTGTCTTAAACAGGAAGTATAAATTTTTTCTCTTGAACATGAAAGTTATGATTTAAATATTATGATCTTGGCTCCTTTATGGAGAAACAATGTTATCCTGAAATATTACTGAATTAAGTTATAATTGTGAATTCTTCAAAGTATACTGCAAATAGTTTTTTATTGTGTGTTTAATTTCTAATAAAGAATTTATGCTCTCCCAACTGACTTTATGACTGAAATTGAACACGTGAATTACAGAACTATAGATTAAGAAGTTGTTTATGATTATATATTTCTGCATATTTTCATGGTACGAATCTTTTCATGGCGCAGTATATATAATAATATTTTTTCATGGTGAACGAAACTCGGGATAAGTGAAATCCCTTAAAAGTGAAATTACCCTTAGATATTAATTTATCTGGATTTGGATTTGAAAGCTTGGATAATTTATTGTGAAAACGAAACTGAAAAATAATAATGACTGGAATTCCGGATTCGTTATTGGATAGCTGCCTGGATATGGAACCAGGTAAGCAAAATTTAACTACTATTTATAACATTGATTAAATGAAATTAGAAATTTTAATTATTTTAATTATTTTGTTTGATTATTTGCTCGCTATGAATATTGAAAAGTTAAAAGCTAAGCGTTCTACGGAACGCTCAAATGTAACTAAATTAATAAATAAATTAGAGAATTTATTATTGGATGATCTAGAAAACACAAAATCAGACGAAATCATCGAAATCCAGGAAATGATAGGTGAAAGAGAAATTGCATTAAAAAATTTAAATAATGAAATTGAAAGTTTAATAGTATATATTAAAGAGTATGAAAAAGATATCGCGACCAGCGATAAATACGGCGAGCAAATAATTTTTGCCAAATGCAAAATCAAACTAAGATTAAAAAGATTATGTAATAATAAAGATGAAAGTAGTTCAAACTGTTCTGTCAGTGAAACCCAAACAAAAACTGGTTCGGCAGTGAGATTGCCGAAAATGTCCTTACCAAAATTTGGTGGACAAATAGAAAAATGGAACGAATTTTTCGATTGTTTCGAAAATTCAATCCATTTAAATGAAAATCTTACAAAGATTGAAAAATTCACTTACTTGAAAACGCTTTTAACTGACAGAGCGTACAATGTTATTGAAGGGTTTTCACTTACGGAACAAAATTATGATAATTGCATAGAAATATTGAAAACACGTTTTGGGCAAAAGGATATTATCATTAATGCTCACATGAATAAATTGATAAACTTAGAAGGTGTAAAAAGTTCATCAAATATAACTGCTTTGAGAAAGTTTTATGACGCTTGTGAAGTAAATATTCGCAGTTTATCTAATTTAGGGGTGACAAAAGGCCAATATGGTCATTTACTGAATCCAATTTTATTAAAATTATTGCCAAACGATCTAGTAGTTGAATATTACAGGCAAAGTGATAAAAGGAAGGATGAGTCTGATGTGACAGACTTAATTAATTTTCTTAAAGTAGAACTTGAATCGCGTGAAAAATCACTTAGTATGATTAATTATAAAAATGCTTCGGTAATTGTAAATAAAAATAAAGCCGAAATTAATGACAGAAAATTTCCAAATAAAATGAATTCATTGAATGTAGGTGTAAAAAATATATGCATATTTTGCAAGAATTATGATCATCATTCTCTTGAATGTACTAATTTAACTGATGTTGAGAAAAGGTTAAAATTAAAGAAGGATGGCAGGTGTTATAAATGTTTTCTAAAATCTCATCTGTCATCACAGTGCAGGGTGAAATCGCAGCCTTGCGAAAAATGTAAAGCAACAGATCATAACAAATTATTTTGTTTTTCAAAAAACTTGAAACCAGAAGTAGTAGAGAACACTATAGTATCGAATTCCCATTTGAAAAACAGTAATCAGGCAGCGTTATTGCAAACATGTTGCGTCATAGCCCAATCTAATTCTAGATCAAAAACTGTCAGACTCTTATTGGATTCCGGAAGTGAAAAAAGTTTTATTACTAAAGAATTGGCCCACGAATTAAAATTAACCCGTGTAAGAACAGAAAAGCTAACTGTTTTTGCCTTTGGTATAAATAAAGGTAAAGAAGAGGAATTCGAGGTTTTTAATATTGAACTGCGTAGCAAAATAAATCCTCGTCGGCTCATCCATGTTGAAGTATTAGCTACAGACTTAATAACCGCGACTCCCTTGAAAAGCCCAAGGGGCGAACCAGAAATTGAAAGTTATATTAAAAATAAAAACTGGAAATTGGCAGACAATTCATTAAGTGATTCCAAAATTAATATTTTGCTAGGAGCTGATTATTTTTGGAAAATACAGAGAGGTATCATTGAAGAAATCGGTGATAATTTATATGTTGCTAATACTATTTTCGGATATACTGTAGTGGGGAAATTGAATAATAATAGTACAGAAGTAATTAATTCGCATTTTGTATCTGTAAATAAATTTGACAGTTTTGATTTGCAGCGTTTTTGGGATTTAGAATCACTTGGAATATGTGACAGTAAGAATGATTCTATGTCACAGAGAGATATAGAAATTATTAATTCTTTTAATGAAAATTTAAATTTTGTTAAGGGAAGATATGAAATTCAATTTTTGTGGAAGGAAAATAAAAATGAATTAAAATCGAATATAGAAATAGCCAAAAATAGACTTTGGGGTTTGAGAACAAAACTGTCTAAAAATGAATGGCTTAAAAATGAATATGAAAAAATTCTTGAGGAACAAAAGAAAATGGGTATAATAGAGGAGTGTAAAATAAACAAAAATGAAACTGGTGTATATTATATGCCCCACAGACCGGTGATAAGAACAGATAAGTCCACTACAAAGGTCAGAATAGTGTTTGATGCTTCTTCCAAAGAAAAGGAAGCAAAATCTTTAAATGAATGTTTATTTGCAGGCCCCAATTTAAATCCTAATATTTTGGATATTATTTTAAAATTCCGCCTTCATAAAATTGCCTTTGTTTGTGACATTGAAAAAGCTTTTCTGCAAATACAGGTTGCAGAAAATGATAGAAACTTTTTGAGATTTCTATGGTTTGAGGATATAAATAGTAAAAATCCTCTATTAAAGGTTTTCCGCATGACTCGTGTAACTTTTGGTGTTACAACATCACCCTTTTTGCTCTCAGCTACCATTAAACATCACATAAAGGGCTATAAGAACTTGTTTGAGAAAGTAGTTAATATGATTGATACTTCCTTATATGTTGATGATCTCTTTCATGGCGCTAATTCTGTAAATGAAGCATTTATTTTATCGTCTGGTGCTGTGAAAATACTTAAAGATGCCAATATGACATTAAGAAAATGTAAAAGTAATTCTTACGAATTAAGCAAATTGTGGGAAAAACATGGAATAAACGTTGATGAAGAAATAAATGAGGGAAATATCTCTAAAGTATTGGGAATAATGTGGTCAACTAATAATGACACGTTAAGAATAGACATTCAATCTCTGTTGGGTTTGATAATGAAATTATCACTAAGAGAATTGTTTTACAAACTGTAGCAAAGGTGTATGACCCTGTAGGGTTTATGTCCCCTTTTATAATAAGAGTTAAATTTCTAATGCAAGAACTATGGGAGCAGGGTGTTGATTGGGATTCTGCTTTACCTGATGCTTTAACACAAAAATTTAAGAAATGGCATCGTGAAATACAGGATTTAGAAAATTTTGAAGTGCCTAGAAAATATTTTACGAATTTTGAAAAATTAACTCCTGAAACTATTCAAATTTGTGTTTTCTGCGATGCCAGTTTGAAGGGATATGGTACAGTAGCTTATTTTCGTGATCCTTGTTCCCGTGAAACTTCATTTATTATGTCAAAGACAAGAGTAGCTCCTCTCAAAAAACTTACTTTGCCTCGACTTGAATTGATGGGAGCCTTAACAGCTGCTCGATTAGCTCATTATCTTGGGCAGCTATTTTCAGTTCCCGTCAAAAACATACTATGCTTCTGTGATTCCCAAATTACCCTTTATTGGGTCAAAGGAAGTGCTAGTAACTGGAAGCCCTTTGTAGAGAACAGAGTGCGTGAAATTCAACGATTAGTAGCCCCATCTCAGTGGAGATTTTGTCCAGGGGTTAAAAATCCCGCTGATGTGCTATCTCGTGGTTGCACAGTAACTGAATTGTTGAAGAATGAAGAATGGTTAAAGGGACCAATTTGGTTGAAAGAAGAGCACTTACCGACACCACTACCGGAAAATGAAGTCAAAATACCTGAAGAAGAGATTTTGAGAGAACAACGGAAAACTACTGTTTGCTCTTTAACTCATGGCAATAATGAATTTGAATTATTATATAAGTTTTCATCTTGGTCTAAATTAAGACGTGTTACAGCCTGGTGTCTTAGATTTATAAAAAATACTAAATGTCGATCTGCGCGAAATACTGGCTTTTTAACTATACAAGAACTTGATGAGGCAACTAAAATTATTATGAAGTTGGTTCAAAGACATGAATTTGGAGAGGAAATAAAGACTTTAAAATCTGGAAGAAACCTGAATGCTAGTAACAAACTCCTTTCTTTAAACCCTTTTCTAGACAAAAATGAAATTCTTCGTGTTGGTGGAAGATTAAGACACGCAAACCTACCTGAGAGTCAAAAACACCAAACGATACTTCCTAAAACGCATCACATTACAGATTTAATTATAAAGTATTTTCATGAAAAACATCTTCACAGTGGAACTCAGTTAACAATTTCAGTCCTGCGACAACAATATTGGATAATTAATGCAAGAGACGCCGTGAAAAGGAATCTGCGGAACTGTATGAAGTGTTTTAGAACCACATCGAACTTAGCCTCTCAACTGATGGGTGATCTTCCAGCTGCTCGTGTAGTGCCATCGCGAGTGTTTTCGAAAGTCGGGGTTGATCTTGCAGGCCCCTTTCTCATCAAACCTCGTAAGGGCCGAGGTGTTAGATCTTATAAAAGTTATATTTGTTTATATATCTGTTTTTCCACAAAAGCAATTCATTTGGAAATACTCAGTGATCTCACCTCTGAAACATTCCTCGCATCCTTGAAGAGGTTTGTTGCTCGACGAGGAAAACCTGAAGAATTGTTTTCAGACAGAGGAACGAACTTTGTAGGTGCCGACAACGAAATGAAAAAAATGATGTCCTTGATCTCTTCTGACGAAAAGATCCACAGATATTTGTCCGAAGAAACAATCAAATGGAATTTCAATCCCCCATCGGCCCCCCATTTTGGAGGACTTTGGGAGGCTGGAATAAAACAGATGAAGGGTCATTTAAAAAGAACTATTGGCGAACAAATATTAACTTATGAACAGTTCCTTACTTTAATTACTCAAATTGAATCGTGCTTGAACTCCAGACCTCTTGTTGCGCTCTCGAATGATCCAAGTGACTTAAATGCTCTAACTCCAGGACATTTTATCATAGGCACTGCCTTGACTTCAATACCAGAACCTGACTATTCTTCAGTTAACCTAACCCCGCTAGAAAGATGGAAACTTCTACAAAAATTTTTTCAAAGTTTCTGGAACAGATGGTCTTCAGATTACCTATCAGACTTGCAAAGGCGATCAAAATGGTTAATAAATAAACCAAATTTCAAGAAAGACGATTTGGTTTTAATAAAAGATGATAATCAGCCCCCTTTGAAGTGGAAACTGGGACGCATAATCAAATTATTTCCTGGAGCAGATGGCAAGATTCGTGTGGTTCTACTGAAAACTATTTATGGAGAGTTGAAGCGTCCGATCGCCAAACTATCACCTCTGCCATTTTGAACTTTTTATTTTATTTTTATTTTATTTTATTTTATTTATTATTTTTTTTTTATGTTCCTGTTTTTAATCCATTTATGTTAATCATCTAGTACAATGTTTCATATGTATATTAATCTCTTTTTTTTCTTATCTATTTGCAGTTGAAGACCAAGAAAATGAAAACCTGTAATAACACTAATGTTGTTATTGTACTTGTAGAATATTTTTATGAACCTTCGTTCATGGGGGCGGAGCATGTTTGAACGTAGCTTTTGGTTTCGTTTCGCCAGCCCCCCGACTAGTAGTTGGCTCTTTGCCAAATGAGAGGTGTTTTTTTCTCTTTTTGAGAATGTTACTTTTTTTATGTTTAGTTTTGTTTCGCGGCCTGTCTTAAACAGGAAGTATAAATTTTTTCTCTTGAACATGAAAGTTATGATTTAAATATTATGATCTTGGCTCCTTTATGAAGAAACAATGTTATCCTGAAATATTACTGAATTAAGTTATAATTGTGAATTCTTCAAAGTATACTGCAAATAGTTTTTTATTGTGTGTTTAATTTCTAATAAAGAATTTATGCTCTCCCAACTGACTTTATGACTGAAATTGAACACGTGAATTACAGAACTATAGATTAAGAAGTTGTTTATGATTATATATTTCTGCATATTTTCATGGTACGAATCTTTTCATGGCGCAGTATATATAATAATATTTTTTCAATATATATATATATATATATCTGCCTAAATAATTGCACAATTTCCGCACCAAAACATACAAACATTGTACATAGTATAGGCAACAATATATTAAAGTTACAAGTCATTTGTAGTTTTTGTGATACAGGGTGATCCAAAGTATTTTCGCTCACCTTCAATTTGTGGTTGGTCCTCTAATCGCACTCTGGACTGAATCGATAGGGGATAATATGAGTTTTTAAATGTTCTTTGCATGTATGAAGTTTCAGCCATTTCGCTTAGTATTTTTTTAGGTAACCGAAAAAATGCCAAAAAAAAAAAAAAAATTCGAATTATTTGAACATCTACTGTATAGTCAGCATTATGATTTGCAGGGCAATACAAAAGTATAAGATGCATTAAAGGCTATAATTAGAAATTGCTGTAATTGTATTTTCGTTTCCATTAAACACTTTTAACACTTTCTAACAAAGTTTAAGAGCGATTATGATTTGAATTAATCTATCTGTCTTTTTGTGCGCCTGTATACCTGTACGCACTCTAGAGTCCGTAAATATTTTCAGAATTTCTTCACAATAATGTATGTCATACAAGTTCATTATGACATGTTTCCTATTTAAAGTGGTATAAATAACACAACTGGTTTGTGTACAGGATGCCCAAAAGTATACCATTGCATTGCGTTCTATGAGAAGTAGTTTTATAAATCGTATTTAAATAACTTTAAAAAATATTTTCTGTAGAATATGGTACGTTTAGCGTTAACATTTATAGGACTACACTCAGATACATTAAAGGCTGTAGTAGGAAATTGCATTTCCGTTTGTGTTGAGCATTCTTTCTTATTAACTCTTTCCAAAAATATTTAAAAGTGATTATTACTTCAACTAGTCTGTCGGTCTTTCTGTCCGTTGTGTTATTGCGTAAGATAAAGTACATTGTAGGTTAAACGATGCAACGATTGCGTACAATTGGAAAGTGTTAATAAAATCAATGCAAACGCAATTTTTTTCGTTCTTGTTCATTCCATCAGAATTTATATTTCATTTGTTTTTACATGCTGAACAGTAACTTACATTAAAAATATTGGTTTACCACCGAAGTTTTCTTTTAAAATATATGACCCTTTAAGACAAAATAATCACCACACACATACACATATATGTATGTCTGTATAAATATATGTGTGTGTATATTTATAGACGACTTTCAAGAAATTAAAGTAGTATTTATTTATATTTAAGAATTAATTATAACAACCTTGTATCGAATCTTCTATTGGGTCGTCCATAAAGTTCGTGCCGATTTTCGTTAGGTAGCATAAGGACAAGGTCTGAATATATCATAATGACTGAAAACAAATGACATGCGTATACATTTTCTAAAAGTCGGTACTTCAGGCATATTTAAAAAAAAAAAAAAATTGGTTATGATACGTTATTTGTTGTCAGTTTTATACACCTTTGAATATGGAAGCAAACAGAGTGCATTATAGGCATTTAATGCTTTTCTTTTACCGGAAAGGCACTGTAGCTGAAAGAAGTGTGCGGAAGTAGTTTGCTAGGATTAAAGCTGGTGATTTCAATCTTCGAGATCAAGAACACCCGGGCCCGGGTAGGCCCTCCCCCCCCCCCCCCCCCCAGATGAAGATCAGATTAAAATACTGATCGAAAATAACCCACACTATATAGCACGTGAACTAGCAGAAATGTTAAAAATATCAAAATCCACTATACACGAGCATTTAAATGTTTTGCGTTTCAATTTTCTTTCAAAATCGGCCCGAACTTACCGAACAACCCAATATTATGTAAGTTCATATTCAATGATAGAGGTGTATCTGAAAACAAATATACAATAAAAATTACTTACGTAGTACTTTAACTGAGATTTCTTCTAAATAAAATTCATGCAAAATTGCAGATTCTGTGATGATAAGAAAGCTATATTAAAAGAACACTTGTTTTATAAACGTCACGCAGTGTAGTAAATTATTCAATTCACCCAATCATCTCCAATCTGTCTTGTAATGTGGATGTGGTAGATTTCAGATAATATGCGTATCCCGTTTCTTTAAAATAAAATAACGAAACAATCTTTGATCTTTTAATCAAGCAATATTTTTGTTGAGAAATACACATTAGTTTGTCTTTTGAAATACTCTGATATCGTATGTATGTACTAGTCGACCGAAAGATCGGAAGCTCCAGCAGCTCATTTTTATAACTCATTTATATTAATCGGCAGTTATTATTATTATTATTATTCTTTTAATTACATTATATTTAATATTAGTAGGCTTTGCCTTCTTTGCTGGTCACTTTTTACTTTCCGAACATACATATATATGTAAGGAAAGTATTGTAATGATGTCAAAAATCTGAATTTGAGACTTCCATGTTTCTATACGTTTTGAGGTGCCCTGCGTCTGTTTTCACTATTTTTACGATGATATATGTATTTGTGTGTGAGTGAACACGCTAGCGTCTAAATGCTTTGCTAGAATGAGCTGAAAGCTGGTACGTATGTTGTAAGTCACCGTAGCACGAACCCCATCGATTTTGGTGAATCTAGCACTTATAGTTTTTTTACAGGGACACTCAGAAATTTTTTTTATCATTATGGCCTATGAGGCCAAATTTTTAAAAGCGTGATAGCGTCTAAATGCCTTATTAAGAGCAAAAAAATTGCACACATGTTGTAGGTCACAGTTGCACGAACTGTATAGATTTTGGTGAATTTAGCACTTACAGTTTTTTTTACAGGGACACAAAGAAAAATTCTTTATCATTATGGCCTATGGGACCAAATTTTTAAAAGTGCGATAGCATCTAAACGCCTTATTCAATTGAGCTGAAAATTTTTAGTAATATTATAAGTCACTGTTGCACTAACTATAAGCAAGCATTTTGTTGAATCTAGCATTTATAGGTTTTTACAGGGACACAACGAAAAATTCTTTATCATTATGATCTATGGGCTCAAAGTTCAGTAGTGTCAAATAAAACATCGTGTACTATATGGAGAAAAATACTCAAACACTCTATTATGATTTTCTCTCTTTTGTTCATTTAACAACTTCTCTTTCTTTACATTATCTACAAAACCGTTAATTACTCAATGTTCGGAAAGTCGAGTAGAGTCACTCCAGATTTTTTTTTTAATGAATCTTCAAAAAAATTTAATAATTGAAAAGTTTAAATAAATGTATTTTGATTGTCAACTATTTTCGCCGAATTAAAACCATAGACAAATTACCGTGATATACAGTTATTAATGAAATGTAAAAGACATATTCCTTTATCGAATTTCATTATGTTAGTTAGAAACACGATTATTCTTAAATCTATATATATAAAAGAAGACTTCCTGAGTGAGGGGGTGATCTATCAACGCCCAGACCAAACCCCTGGACCTAGAAGCATGAAATTTTGTGACAATGTTCGTTCTATGACGTAGGCATCCACTAAGAAGTAATTTTACAAAATTCGCCCCCCAAGGGGAGGAGGGGGGGGGGGGGGGCAAAACATGATTTCACAAAATCCTTCATATCTCAAACAAAAAAAACAGATATCCGTAAAATTTTTGCTTTAAAATATAGCTAACACAAATGTCTAAAAATCAATTTCTGGAATTCTCAAAATTCGGTCCCCAAGGGGGGCGGGGGGGCAAAACGTGATTTCACACGCGTAAAACGTGATTTCGCATAATCCTATATATCTGAAACAAAAAAACAGATATCCGTAAAATTTTTGCTTTAAAATAGAGCTAACACAAATGTCTAAAAATCAATTTCTGGAATTTTCAAAATTCGGTCCCCAAGGGGGACGGGGGGGGGGCAAAACGTGATTTCACATGCGTAAAATGTGATTTTGCATAATCCTATATATCTCAAACAAAAAAATAGATACACGTGAAAGTTTTGCTCTAAAATATAGCTAACACAAATGTCTAAAAACCAATTTCTGGAATTTTCAAAATTCGATCCCCAAGGGGGCGGGCGGGGGGGGGGGGAAACGTGATTTCACATGCGTAAAACTTGATTTTGCATAATCCTACATAATCTCAAACAAAAAACAGATATCCGTAAAATTTTTGCTTTAAAATATAGCTAACACAAATGTCTAAAAACCAATTTCTGGAATTTTCAAAATTCGGTCCCCAAGGGGGACGAGGGGGCAAAACGTGATTTTGCATAATCCTATATATCTCAAACAAAAAAATAGATACACGTGAAATTTTTGCTCAAAAATATAGCTAATAAAAATATCTAAAAACCAATTTCTGGAATTTTAGAAATTCAGCCCCCAGGTGGGGCAACAAAGGGGGGGGGTCTATGGGGCAAAAACAAATGGAAATACAGTTAGGCCGTTCAAAATTGGTACAGACAGGTTTTAAAGGCCTGCATGTCGAATGGGGATATTTTAAAAAATGTTAAGTTATTAGGAGGGGCGTGAAGGGGGGAGGGGAGAGGGGGGGGGGGCAAAAAAATAAAAATAGTGTTATCGTTCAAAATTGGTATATAGAGGTTATCGATACTTACAAATCGATTGCGGATATTTTCGAATTTTTAAAATTATTAGGAGGGGCGGGAAGGATGGTGGGGCGGTAAGGGGGGGGCTATGGGCAAAAACAAATAGAAATACAGTTAGGCCGTTCAAAATTGGTAAAGATAGGTTTTAAAGGCCTGCAAGTCGAATGGGGATATTTTCGAAAGTGTTAAGTTATTAGGAGGGGCGTGAAGGGGGGAGGGAGAGGGGGGGCAAAAAAACAAAAATAGAGTTAGATCGTTCAAAATTGGTATATAGAGGTTTTCGATACTTACAAATCGATTGTGGATATTTTCGAATATGTAAAATAGATTACATATTAGGAGGGGCGGGAGGGGGGGGGGGCTACGGGGCAAACCTAATAGAAATACAGTTAGCCCGTTCAAAATTGGTACAGATAGGTTTTAGAGGCCTGCAAGTCGATTGAGGATATTTTCGAAAGTGTAAAGTTATTAGGAGAGCCGGGAAGGGAGGAAGCGGAGGGGCAAAAAAAATAAAATAGAGTTAGATCATTCAAAATCAGTACATAGAGGTTTTCGATACCTACAAATCGATTGCGGATATTTTCGAAATTTTAAAATTATTGGGAGGGGCGGGAAGGGGGGAGCGGTGGGGCAAAAAAATAAAAATAGAGATAGATCGTTCAAAACTGGTTCTTAGAGGTTTTTGATACTTACAAATCGATTGCGGATATTTTCGAATTTGTAAAATTATTGGGATAGACGGGAGGGGGGGGGGCGAAGGGGAAAAATAATAGAAATAAGAGTTAGAGCATTTTGGGAATTTTTTCCGAAGGCAGTGAGAACCCGGTGCGACATTTTTCCTAATCAGATTTTGTTTCTCTTTTTTTTCACGTGATAAAAATTAATGCAATTTTGAGAATTCATTATAGTGATTCATTTAAAAATAGGGACCAGCGAAGCGGGCGTTGCCTGCTAGTAAACTATAAATGTACATTCATATTAGTTTGCAGGCGATAAATTAAAAAAAAAAAAAAAAAAAAATATTTGAATATTTAATTAATTGCAAATAAATCAAGATAAAATATTTAAAAAAGGAAATGTATTATCTGTTATTATTATTATTATTATTATTATTATTATTAACACCAGCAAGTATATATGTGATAATTTTAAACTGACTGTTATCATATACATTTTTATCGGAAATTTTATACGATACAGGTTTAACTTTTCATTTTTAACACTTTCCAACAAGATTAAAAACTGTTAATGACTTCGATTTATCTGTCTGTCCGCGCTCTAAAATCATTCAAACATGTGAAATCAACACTTTTAAGAACTTAATGCAAATTTATATTATTCTGTATTGTTTAAAAATTTAATAGTTAAATTTCTTAGGGGGTCACCTACAAATTGAAACATGTTAAGAGAGGAAGAAAATTAAAAAAACTAGCAAAACCAAGTGAAATTTTCTCAGTTTATTTCTTTTTAACACTTTCCAACAAGGTTGAAAAGTATTGATGTCTTCGGTTTGTCTGTCTGTCTGCGCTCTAATTCCCGTAAATATTCATACAATTTCTTGAAACTGATGTAAGTTATTTAAGTGCACTATGGGATGTTCGCTATTAAAATGGAGTGAATGCCTCTACTGGTTTTTGTACAGGAATACCCGAAAGTATTCCGAAGCCTTGTATTCTAAGAGAGGTATTTCTATAAACCATGTTTTCATGTCTTTACTTTAGACAAATCTAATTAAATTGAAATATGTTATTTAAGTTGTTCTCTATCGGAGGTTTTTTTAAATAGAAAATGGAGTAAATACCACCACTGGTTTGTGTACAGGGACACCCGAAAGTATTCCAAAGTATTGGGCTCTATGATACGTATTTCTAGAAACCAAATTTTAATAACTTTGGATATAATTGAAATTTCGCTGGAATTGCATTTTCGTTTACCTTATACATTTTTAACACTTTCTAACAATTTTCAATTGTGAATATGGTTTGAATTTGTGTATCTGTCTGTCCGGCAGTCCATCTGTCTATCTGTCTATCGGCCCGCTTCCAGCGTTCGTAAATATTTTCAGAATTAATATATATATATATATATATATGTGTGTGTGTGTGTGTGTGTGTGTGTGTTATTCAAATACACTATGGAATGTTTCCTATTTAAAATGACATTAATTGATCCTGTACAACTGGTTTCTGTACAGGGACACTCAAAACAATGCAAACGCATTGCGTTTTAGGACAGGCATTTAAATAAATCACATTTAAATAACTTTCTAATGAAAAATTCATAAAAAATTGACATTTATTGTCAATATGCTAAAATAATATTTTGTTTATAATATAGTCAATCTTCAAATTTAAAGGGTTGTACTAAAATATTCAGATAGATTAAGGGCTGTAATTAGAATCTAAAGGCGGCATTTTCGTTTGCATTAAGCATTTTTAACACTTTCCAACGATGTTTTAGATTAGAAATTCAGTTAGTCTATCTGCATATCTCTCAGTCATTCTATCTGTCCGCTGTGTGATAACGTAGGCAAAGAACATTAAAAGTTTTACGATACAAGTACGTACAGTTCGAAAATGTTAATAAACAATTTTCGATCTTTTTTTTTTTTTTTTTTTTTTTTTTTAATTCACGTGTAAATAAATTTTCCTTTTTTATGTAAAATAATAATAATAATAAATAAATAAAACAAAAAGTTGTACGTATTTTATTTTTATTGGCATCAGCTTGAAATTATATCTCAAAGAAAAATGTCGGAAGAAACGCAAAAAATCGCATAAAATATAAATGTTTTAAAAATCCAATTGGAATATCGAACATCTAAAGATATGCTGCAAAACAACACAAATAAAGAATAAATACGGTAAAGAAAAACATCCCAAATAAGCTGAATCACAACCCGTTGTATTGCATTTTGAAAAACTGCACATTCAGATTTAACAATTATCATGTATAGTAATATTAAACTAGTTGGTATGGGAGGACTCTGCTCAGTTCCCCATCATATGTATGTTCTCATAAATTTCTAGTACATAACATATTATATTCATATTAAGAGAAACGAATTTGATCAAACGCTTGACACAGTGACAGAACGAAATCCCCGCCTAATAGGCTACCCACCGTTCAATTCGATATATTTATCTTATTCTAATCTATTAATTTATTTTATTGGGATTAATTTCGTAGTTTAGTTTTCATGCTACTATTTCCAATGCAACAATCCCCAAAATGCATAATTATATGGAATATCGCTCCATTTTGCTATGTTGATAAAATCTTAAATTTCGAATAACTTTCGAAATTTTTCTATTAGAATATTTGTAGTCAATGGTGTTCAAACAAGTATATCATAAATGTTATTTCGAAGTTGCCTGATATATTTATGATCCTCAAAATGGATATTTATGCTCAATTTTGCCCTATTCTGCCATGTTAAGCAAATCGTAAACTCCAAAACACTTACAAAATTTTTTAATTAAAAAATTTATAGTCAGGGATGTTCATGCCCTGTCTATGACTTAGCTTTTCTTAAATGATATTTTAAAAGTGTTCTGACATCTTTATGATGAAAATATCCCTCAAAGTGAACGTTAATGCGAAATTTTACCCTATTTCTCCACCTCCATATTGGGTGAATCCATTTGAAATCACCCAGGCCATGTTGCTCAACATTTTTTATTTTTCTTATTTTTTTACCAGTTTTTCCCCGTTATTAGGTGAGTTCAAAACTGTTGAAAAATTTTTTTTTTTAGGCTCATACTTTTTTTTTCACGGCCATTTTGAATTTGCATCATAACTGTTTTTAGGACAAAAACATGGTTTGCATAAAAGTATCTAACTCTGTTAATTTTATAAATATCAAGACAAAATAAAAACCAAAATTATCAGAATGACCCCCTAGGTGTCTTGTACATGCATAATATTTCCTACGACGTGAGGAAAGTGAAGAAAAAAATTTCACAACTGTAGATAGAAAATTGACTTAAAACGGTAATTTTAGTGCTGCAAAACTACCTAAAAAATGAAAGACTCATCAATAATTTTTTTTCCTGCGTAGATTTGTTACAGGACTAGTTACTGTAGAAGTTTCCAGCTTGAGAGTTTTATCCTTTTTTTTTAATATAATTTTTTAATAATGCCCAAAATTGCATTTTGGCAATATTTAAAGTTGAATATCTCAAAAGGGACAGAGTGAAAAATTATGAAATTAATACAGATAATATCTCTATATGACATAAACATATGATAAAAATTTGGTGACTGAGACTCAACTGGTTCCAGAGTTATAGTACAACAAAATTGACCAAAAATTGCATTTTAGGCATACAGAATTTTGACGAAAATTTATGGTAAAAATCAACATTGTAACTTAAATACAAAATTTTATTCAAACTCTTGATGTACATTTTATCAGTTAGCATAATAATTTTATAATTTCTTCAAAGTATTGAAGAGTGTTGAAATTCTGTTGCATAGTTTTTTTTATATGTTATGTGTTCTGCCCGAAACCGTTGTTAGTTCGATAGGGGTAATTTTCCTCACAACCTTGTTTACTGGAACCCACATCATGTCATTTTTAGATATTTGGAAGGCAGTTTTTGGGCCATGTGGATGGAAAAATTGAACTAATAGATCATTATTTTGATTGGTCTTGTCTTTGACTAAGCCTAGCTACCAATGATATTCGTAAATGTATGCAACATAGTCCATATTTGTAAGCGAAGATGTTTTAATAAACACTATCAAAGTTTTGTGCTCATCAAATTTCTTACTTATTGATGTAGTGTAACATCTGATTTGATTATTACTTATAGGAACAAATCTATGATATTCTCTTATTCATGTCACAGGCAAGCAAAATTCAAATCTTTTTGTTAGTTTAGCTTCAGTTTATTTAATTTCTTCGGCTGAGACAAAAATGTATTCTATTCTGGTTATTTTTTCATTTCAGTATTTGAACATGTCTTGTGGAGTAAGAATTTAGTTATTGTAAAGTCTTTGCATGCTGGCTCTAGTTACTTCCCTTTTAGTGGTACCCCCCCCCCCCCCATACCATCACACAAGTTTGCTAAAAAATTCCATTCAGCTATCAAGCTAAAATCATTCTCATATTGGCACAGATTAATAAAGTTTTTCTTATTTTTGTACTGGCTGTAAAGGTATCCTGAATAAGATAATCATTTATCATACAAATGCTTTTACAGCAAATTTCATTTATAATAATAATAATAATAAATGGATGTATGTAACTCGGCTGTTGGACCAGTGGTAGTTCTAAATTTCATCCTGAACGCAAAATGTAAAGTTTTCTGAAAAATCACCAATGACTAAATATTCACTGTTTTTGAGATTATTTTTAAGTTCTTTGAAATGATTAGACTGAACTGTTGAAATGAAATTGTGAGATTTCAGTTTTACTCTATCTTCCACAAGAAGATTTAGAAATTCATCATTTGGTAGTAATTGGGTAATAAATTCTGCTCTGTCAGTTTGCACCCACTTCTTAAAAGCTACTTCCTCTGGTAAATTGCCAATTTCTTTCATTGGAACTTCCAGAAGACCTTTGAATCGTGAACAATCGGAACCCTTGTCCAGCATGCAACTTTCATTCTCAATGTTACACACAAGTAATTCTATCAGTTCCCTGTAATTTATTTTGAGCTTTGCTCCTTCAATCAAGAGCTTTACGTTCTGGTGGTATTTGCAGACACATACACTATGTGTGCCAGATGATCCTGGGAGCACACACCACTTCGGTCGCATAGCACAGAACACAGATCGTCTAATTTTGTAGTTAGGGTATTTCTGTTTGAAAAAGTTAAATAGCTCATTTTAAGTTATTAGAGTTAATATATATATATGTATATATATATGTATAGCAAATATAATACACAGGAAAATGGATTTTAAAAATTAATTTTCGTGAAATACTGTGTGCGTAAAATGCAATTTTGGGCCAATTTTGATGTACTATAACTCTGGAACCAGTTGAGTCTCAGTCACCAAATTTTTTTCATATGTTTATGTCATAAAGAGATATTATCTGTATTAATTTCATAATTTTTCACTCAGTCCCTTTTGAGATAATCAACTTTAAATATTGCCAAAATACGATTTTGGGCATTTTTAAAAAATTATATAAAAAAAAAGGATAAAACTTTCAAGCTGGAAACTTCTACAGTAACTAGTCCTGTAACAAATCTACGCAGGAAAAAAATTATTGATGAGTATTTCATTTTTTAGGTAGTTTTGCAGCACTAAAATTATCGTTTTAAGTCAATTTTCTATCTACAGTTGTGAATTTTTTTCTTCACTTTCCTCACGTCGTAGGAAATATTATGCATGTTCAAAACATCTAGGGGGTCATTCTGATAATTTTGGTTTTTATTTTGTTTTGATATCTATAAAATTAACAGAGTTAGATACTTTTATGCAAACCTTGTTTTTGTCCTAAAAACAGTTACGATGCAAATTCAAAATGGCCGTGAAAAAAAAAGTATGAGCCTAAAAAAATTTTTTTCGACAGTTTTGAACTCATCTAATAAAGGGGAAAAACTGGTAAAAAAAATAAGAAAAATAAAAAATGTTGAGCAACAAATTTTATTATTTTTGGGTGATTTCAAATGGATTGACCCTATTAAGTAAATCGTAAATTTCCAGTGACATACGAAATTTTTAAATTAGAAAATTCATAGTCAAGGATGTTTATAACAGCATCTCATATAAAATTTTAAAAGTAGTCTGACATCTTAACAATGAAAATATCCCTCAAAAGGGACATTTATGCGAAATTTTCCTGTATTCTGCCATGTTAAGAAATTCATAAATTTCTAATAATTTGCGAAATTTTCAAAGTAGCATGTTTATAGTTAATGATGTTCATCCTGGTATCAAAACTGATATTTGAAAGCTGTTCTTACATCTTTACGATAAAAATATTTCTTTTCATGCACGTTTATGTGAAATTTTGCCCTATTCTCCCATGTTAAAGAAATCGTAAATTTCGATTAACATTTGAAGTTTTTTAATTAGAATATTGTGAATGAATAGGGTTCTTGCCAGTGTCATAACTAATACTTTAAAACTGGTCCGACCTCTCTACGATCATTTGTTCGTGAGATATCGTGTACACAGACTAACATACTAACACACTAACAGACTAACGGACTAACAAACTAACAGACACCCTACAGACGTACACCATACCCATTTTGATATTTTTGGATTCCTCACACCTGAAAACGTGTAAAAAAGTAAAAAAAACCTAGGTCGAAAATTTTCACGATTACCTAAGTTCCCCAGTATGATGGGGAACTAAAACAAAGATTACGCGTGTAAAATGAAAAGTGTATAAAAATAAAGATATTTTTGTCTGCTTTTTTGACCTCATATGAGTTTATTTATTTATTTTTTGGCAATCCACATTAAGCATACTTTTCGACTTATACTAATTTTAAACCTCTTCTTTTATTAAAAATGGGTTGAAAACGTACGACAAATTTCATGTTTGAATATTAATATATTAATGCTCCTTTGAGAAGAAAATCGTCTGCATTCACTATAGATTATAATTATAAAGAACAATTTGTAATACAGAAAATTACGTGCATGTATAAAAATAAAGATATTTTTGTCGGTCTTCTTGACCTTTTATGAGAATAATTTTCTTTTTCTTAAATTCACAATAACATTACCTTTTTAAGGATATCACTTTTAATTAATAACTCTTATAATTAATATGTTAAAAACGTACAAAAAATTTCATGTTTGCATATTATTAGTATATAGATAGATGTGCGTCAGTGTACATACAATCGAACCTCATTACAGCGAACCGCCTACAGATCTAACATAAAATTTACTATACGAAAAATTGTTAAAACATTGATAATTTTATAGAATTGTTTTCTTAGAAAATTCACTTCCATAATATAAAATTAAATAAAAAATTATTTTAAATAGAAAATCAAAAATTCGATCACAAGAAATTTATTCAGCATGTATACTTAGTTTATTTTTAGATGCTATGGAAATAATAATGTTGCGTACTTGGGGGTTCGTGAGTTGTCTGAGAATGAAAGGCCAAACGTACAAAAATTCAGTAATTTATTCACAGAAAGTTCCAGAAAAATACAGGTCAATAAACCAATTATCAGCTTCAATTCAAGCAGTAACCACAGCTTAAACAACAGCTGTCAATAGCAAATCCACAGTACAAACTGTATACCAATAACACTTGAAGCAAGTCTCTCTCAAAGAGGCTCAAGAGCAATGCAAGCACTAGCGAAGCTGGCTGAGATCTGAACTGAACTGACTGCCTTGGCGAGGAAGCGCTCCTTAAATGCTGTTCCATGGAGCCCAGATTTTTCGAGAAAACTCTAGAAAGTGGTCAACCAATCAACTTACAGCTTCCATATTTGGTATATCCCATATAAGGATTTTCTCGCCAAGGTCGCCAAAAAAAATCGCCAAGGTGGGAAAAAGTCGCCAAATTTGGCGCCAAATCCATTATCTGCATTACTGGGGCTTTTTAATGCGTTTTTAAGGGAAAATAAGGCTATTTCAACGCTAAAACGACTAGAAATGCACAAAATTAGCACTTTATCTACTTACTAAGCCTCTTTGAAAGAATTTATACAAAAATAAACACAATTATTTACAATTTTGTAACACTGCCCCCCTCCCAAGGACTGCACGTCCCGGGCAGTGCAACCCTTGGTTAAGAAGCGAAACTAACCAAATTTACACAATCTCAAATACAAAATTAAGTTGCATATAACGACAAAATAGAAACAAAAATCAGGTGAGAAATATTTACAAAATTCACAAATATGTACAAGTATCTATATACAAATATTTACATTACGCATGCGCAATTTTACCAGTATTTACATTTTAAATTTTAATATTACCATTAATTGTGGTACTTGGCTAGCCTGTTATAGTGCACCACCTTCGGTTTTGATGAAGGTGTTTTAGTGATCCGCACCACTACATCATTCAGCCTTTTTAAGACTGTGTATGGTCCGTCCCGGTTGCACTGTAACTTGGGAGAGAGTCCTTTGCGTCGAACAGGATTCCACAACCAGACCTTCTCTCCTTCCTGGAACTCATGTTGTGTAGCCTTTAGATCGTACCTTGTCTTCATTTTCTCCGTTGCCATGTTAATCCGCTCCCGAGCAAAGTTGTGTACGTCCTCAAATCGTGCCTGGAGATCTTGGATGTACTCCTCGGGCGATGAAGGCGCATCGGGTGGACAACCAAACAGGAGATCACAAGGGAGATGAAGTTCACGTCCGAACAGCATCTGGGCTGGAGTATAGCCGGTGGTTTCATGGACAGCAGTTCGATAAGCCAGCAGGAACAATGGCAACTTCAAGTCCCAATCTTGCTGGTTCCTTGATACTAGAAGAGAGAGGTTATTCAGGATGGTACGATTGAACCTCTCGACCATGCCGTCCGACTGGGGATGTAAGGGTGTTGTCCGGGTTTTGTCTACGCCAAGTAGTTGACACAGTCCTTTGAAAACATCAGAGGTAAAGTTCATACCTTGGTCGGTATGAAGTTGTAGGGGCGTGCCGTACCTTGACACCCATTGCTGCACTAGGACCTCTGCGACTGTGCATGCCTCTTGATTGGGGATGGGATATGCCTCAGGCCACTTGGTGAAATAGTCCATCACGACGAGGATGTATTTATTTCCACTGGAGGTCCGTGGCAAAGGACCCAAGATGTCGATTACAATCCGTTCAAATGGTGCTCCCACGTTATACCGTTGCAGTCTTCCTCGACTTCGTTTCTGCGGGCCTTTACGTGCCGCACAAGCATCACAGGATTTACACCATTTCTCCACATCCTCCTTTGCCTTGCACCAGTAGAAGCGTTCCCGAACTTTCTGCAGAATCTTCATTACCCCAAAATGGCCTCCGGTAGAGCTACTATGCAGTTGTTCTAAAACAGCTGGAATTTTTGATCTTGGTAATAAAATCTGCCATCTGAAGCTTTTCCCATCATCAGATTCCCACTTTCTGTATAATACGCCGTTTCTGAAATGAAGAGAGTCCCAAAGTGCCCAATAACTTTTCGTAATGGGACTAAATCCGGAAATGTCTTGCCAGGTAGGTTTGTTGCTGGTCGTCTCCTTCAGCTGTAATATTGGCTTTATGTCAGGATCTTCCAACTGGGCTTGTCTAAGTTCTTCGTCACTCCATTGATCGGGATCTTGTTCTGATGGTGTTGAGACAGTAACTTGGCGAGCAACTGGCTGTATTCTTTGGGGTCTATCTGTGGCTTTAGAGCTGTATTTATGATCTTCAAATGGAGGCTTCCGAAAGAAGGCATCTGGATTTTCCCGAAGAGCTCCTTCTGTGTAGCATACTTCAGAGACATTCTTGGTTGCTTCTCTAGGTGTTCGTACTGGGCAGCTTCGTTTGATATGCCCGTCTTTTCCACAGCCCCAGCATTTAGTTGTTGGAGTCTTCCCTTCTTTCCTACTCTCAAGAATGCGTAGTCTTCTATTGATTTCTGCAATCATTTCCTGAATATCTTTAAGATCATCTTGAGAGCCGTTCACTTTGTCTGCTGTGCTGTTCTGGCGATGTTTATAGGAGGCTTGTTGGGCTGTCTCGAGTTTTAGGGCATACACCAAGGCTGACTCCACATCCTTCACGTCGGAGAGTCTGAGGGCTTTTTGAATATCTGGATCTCCGACCGCATCAATGAAATATTCTAGAGCCAGATCATTGCGTGTTTCAGGATGACAGTCTGAGAAAGCCAAATGTGAAAGCCGCTGGATGTTTGATGCCAGTTCTTGTAAGCTTTCCCCTGGTCTCTGACGACGGGACCTTAGCTGGAGTCGACCATATTCTTTGGACCATTTCGCTCCAAAACGTAGCTCTAGTGCTCTGGTTACAGCTTCGAAGTCATATCGCTGTTCCTTCGAAAGGGTCTCCAGAATATCTGCGGCGTCGCCCCGCAACGACCCTACCAGATGAGCCGTCTTTGCAACAGAGTCCCAGCCGTTAGCTTCAGCTACGATGGAAAACTGCGTCTTATATACATGCCAGGAGGAACTGCCATCGTAGGTAGATAGCTTAATAAATTCCTGATTCTGGATTCTTCTCTCTTTCTTTTCAGTTTCCTGGGGCATGGATTCTAACTTTTCTTC